>CM060886.1:142628233-142898233 GCA_030762935.1 Hymenopus coronatus | reverse complement strand
GATAATGTAAATAAATATATGACGTTATATTATAAAACGAGAGACGAGACTGTGCCTGGGTCACTAAATAGAGATCATGCGCAAGGTTTTTGAGGGCAATAGCACGTAGTTGGGGTAAAATATATAAAGCCTTGCGGGATGGAGCTAGCGGCCTAAGTGAAATAATAAGACAGTTTCTAATGGCTGACACAGAGACGCTCCAGTGAGCGGTAAAGAAAGCCAACTAGACAGATATTGTGTCGCAATATATTTACGCAGTTGTACAGTGCACTAATTTAGGTAGAATTGAATTTCCTTGTTCTCAGTATTGCAGATTACTTTTCTAAGAAACGTTTTACGTGTGAGCGAACGCATAGTTCAGTTTCAGCTATGAACGCATACAAATAGAACGCTAATTGTTTACGTAAGTTAAACTAAAAGTTATCTCTGCCGTTGACGTCCTGTTAAAAGATACCGAGTAACGCAGCACTACACTGTACATGCGGAGTGGAGAAAGCAATATGCTCGTGTAACAGTCACATATAACTATTGTGGAATAGCTAGAGAAAGTCACATGATTCTTGTACACATTTCAGGGATGCATCAACTTGAAGCAAGACTGCCAACTGACCGGGGCACAAACCGCTTTTGGGTCAATTTTATTTTTACTTTCTCTACACGTACTATGTACATAGTGTATAGAGAAAGTATTGTATTGCACCCAAAAATTCAATACCGAGGTTTCACTGGAAATACATGTTTTGGGTCCCCTGAATCCAGAAAAAGCATTTTTGGAAAAAGCATGAAAAGTCCGTTAAAAACCAAACTTGCTATTTGGTGTCTTCCAAGGATGCAACACGAACATTTTCAAGAAAATCCCCCCACTCCCAAATACTCTTTACATGGAACTTTTTTCGAACATTTCGATTTTCTCAAAAAATGGCTCTAACAATTTTAATTAAAGTCTCATATTTAAGATATTACATGCCAAATAAAATGTATATCCTGAATTATCTGGGAACAGCCTTTGAGGGCTACTTTATTCTGGAAAAAAATTACGGAATTTTGCATGACTCCTAAACCGTAAAAGATGGGCAAAAACTTAGCACACAGAAAATGTAGAAGAAATTGGAACACACAATCTATGTTATATACATTTTTTTCGTGGAGTTGATCGTTTTTTTAGATCTTCCTTGTTTTTGGTTTCAGCTTTGAATTCGTCCACTCCTGTCTCCATACAAACAAAGGAACTTCAGTCACATAGCAACCAGCTTTTGACTATCACTTTAACCTATGGTACTCCCTTATTTCGCTTCTACTTACAAGGAAGCAAGTAATAAGACTATTTCTGAAAGTTGTTCTCGATTAGCATGAAGTAAATAGAAGCATACGCTTTCTAACAATAATTTGATGCAGAAATGTAGAGAAAATCATGTGAATGGAACATATCACATTTTTTTGATCAAATTTCAGAGGCACATGAGCAAGCTGCCAGAGGGCGAACCGCTGACTAATTGGTCTGTATCACTTTTACGCGCAGATCGTGTGTGATATTTTGAATTACACGGCCTTTGACAGCATCCGGATCACACGCTAAGCCTCGTGTGCGTGATGTTATCCGATTGGGTTGTGTGAACTTCACCTTTGATGCTTGCTTTAATTCTTCTAAATGTTGTGACAGGTCAGTGAAGCATGCCGGGAATGTTTTGTGAATCACTTTCAGGTCGACTGATGCTGACCCAAATTGTGGCACTCGGTAGCGACATGTGAGCAAAACAAGAACCACGATAATGGGTCACATGCTCCTGTTTCCAGCTGCCGCCCTCCTTTGACAGTTCCGTGATCATCAGCTATTTTCCGTTCTCTAGTCAACGAAAACTATTGGGATATTTGACATTTCCAAGTTTTACAGTTTTTATGTGGCTTTAAGAACATCTGATATTGTTTGGTAGTCCCCAAGTTGGGACACTTGTCACAGGATTAAAAATCACATGACTTTCTCTACATCTCTGCACAAATTAATGTTACAAAGCTTATGTTTATTTTTACTTCATGCTAATCCACAAAAATCTGATGTGTTACACTCACATGACTTTCTCGAGTTACTGTACAAACTTCTTACAAAACTTCTTCTTCTTTCAACACCATGCTAATCGAGATAAACATTAGCAGAATTTTGTTACTAGTTCCTTATAAGTACAATGAAACTAAAGGAATGCACTAGGCTAAAGTGATAGTCAAATGTTTTAAAAGCTGTCATTATGCGATTGTCATTGCAAATCGCTTCTTTGCTTGGCCAGGAGTAGAGCAAAAGAAAACGGACATTCCTGTCTGAGAAAAGTATAATTACTTCACAACTTTAACTAACAACAAGGAATACGTCGAAAATGGTAAGCTCCAAAAAAAAAAATGTATATGACATAACTTGTGTATTTTAATAGGATTTATATTCTTACTTTCTCTACACGTACTATGTACATAGTGTATAGGCAAGGTATTGTAATGCACCCAAGAATTCCATACCGAGATTTCACCGGAAATACATGTTTTAAGACCTCTTGAATAAAAAACTTGGTATTTAGGTTTCGTATCTTCCAAGGATGCGACACGATGATTTTCAAGAAAATACCCCACTCCCAATTACCCTTTACATGGAACTTTTTTCGAAAATTTAGAGCACGTTAAAACATAACAATTTATGTTATATACATTTTTTTACGTGGAGTTGGTCATTTTTGAGATATTCCTTGTTTTTGGTTTCAGCTTTGAAGAACTTATACTTTTCTCATACAGGAATCTGCCAGCTCGGGTCCATACAGACAAACGAACTTCAGTCACATAACAACCACCTTTCACTTTAACCCATGGTGCTCCCTTATTTCGCTTCTACTTACAATAAACCAAGAAATAAGATTATTTCTGCTAATTTTTCTCGATTAGCATGACATAAATAAAAGAATAAGCATATTAACAATAATTTATTACAGAGATATAGAGAAAGTCATGTGAATGGAGCACATCAGGTTTTTTGTATAGCAAGTTTTGATGCTTTACTAGTTATGCCAAACTCAACCAAAATAAAGAAGCTGTTCCTAGGAAACTCAAGATAAACATTTTAATTGTGACACAAATGGTATTTTAATCAAATTCGTTAGTCATTTTTAAGAAAAACAACATTTTCGAACATTTTTGCATGTAAAGGGTAGTTAGGGGTGACGGAATTTTCTTGAAAATCTTCATGTCGCATCCTTGGAAGATACCAAACTGAAATACCAAGTTTGGTGTTTAACCGTCTTTTCGTTTTTGAGCTATGCTGTCCAGAGACGCACCACCCCACACACACACACACAGTCTCACACACACAGTCTCACACACACACAGTCTCACACACACAGTCTCACACACACACAGTCCCACACACACACAGTCTCACACACACAGTCTCACACACACACAGTCTAACACACACAGTCTCACACACACACAGTCTCACACACACAGTCTCACACACACAGTCTCACACACACACAGTCTCACACACACAGTCTCACACACACACAGTCTCACACACACACTGTCTCACACACACAGTCTCACACACACAGTCTCACACACACACAGTCTCACACACACAGTCTCACACACACAGTCTCACACACACAGTCTCTCACACACACACAGTCTCACACACACAGTCTCACACACACAGTCTCACACACACACAGTCTCACACACACACAGTCTCACACACACAGTCTCTCACACACACACAGTCTCACACACACAGTCTCACACACACACAGTCTCACACACAGGCACACACACAGTCTCACACACACAGGCACACACACAGTCTCACACACACTGTCCCACACACACACACAGTCTCACACACACACAGTGTCACACACACAGTCTCACACACACAGTCCCACACACACACACAGTCATACACACACAGTGTCACACACACAGTCTCACACACACAGTCCCACACACACACACAGTCTCACACACACAGTGTCACACACACACAGGTACACACACACACAGTGTCACACACACAGTGTCACACACACACAGTGTCACACACACACAGTGTCACACACACACACAGTCTCACACACACACAGTCTCACACACACACAGTCTCACACACACAGTGTCACACACTCACAGTCTCACACACACAGTCTCACACATGCACACAGTCCCACACACACACAGTCTCACACACACAGTGTCACACACACAGTGTCACACACACAGTGTCACACACACAGTCCCACACACACACAGTCCCACACACACACAGTCCCACACACACACAGTGTCACACACACAGTGTCACACACACAGAGTCACACACACAGTGTCACACACTCACAGTCTCACACACACAGTCTCACACACGCACACAGTCTCACACACACACAGTGTCACACACACAGTGTCACACACACACAGTCACACACACACAGTCTCACACACGCACACACAGTCTAACACACACAGTCCCACACAGACACACACACAGTCTCACACACACAGTCTCACACACACACAGTCCCACACAGACACACAGTCTAACACACACACAGTCCCACACAGACACACAGTCACACACACACAGTCCCACACACACACAGTCTAACACACACAGTCCCACACAGACACACACACAGTCTCACACACACAGTCTCACACACACACAGTCCCACACAGACACACACACAGTCTCACACACACAGTCACACACACAGTCACACACACAGTCTCACACACACACAGTCCCACACAGACACACAGTCTCACACACACAGTCTCACACACACAGTCTCACACACACAGTCTCACACACACAGTCTCACACACAGTCTCACGCACACAGTCTCACACACACAGTCTCACACACACACACACAGTCTCACACACACAGTCTCACACACACAGTCTCACACACAGTCTCACACACACACAGTCTCACACACACAGTCTCACACACACAGTCTCACACACACAGTCTCACACACACAGTCTCACACACACAGTCTCACACACACAGTCTCACACACACAGTCTCACACACAGTCTCACACACACAGTCTCACACACACAGTCTCACACACAGTCTCACACACACAGTCTCACACACACAGTCTCACACACACAGTCTCACACACACAGTCTCACACACACAGTCTCTCACACACACACAATCTCACACACACAGGCACACACACAGTCTCACACACACAGTCCCACACACACACAGTCTCACACATACACACACAGTCTCACACACACAGTCTCACACACACAGTCTCACACACACAGTCTCACACACACAGTCTCACACACACAGTCCCACACACACAGTCTCACACACAGTGTCACACACACAGTGTCACACACACAGTCTCACACACACAGTCCCACACACACACACAGTCTCACACACACAGTGTCACACACACAGTGTCACACACTCACACAGTGTCACACACACACACAGTCTCACACACACAGTGTCACACACACAGTCTCACGCACACACAGTGTCACACACACAGTCTCACACACACACAGTGTCACACACACACAGTGTCACACACACACAGTGTCACACACACAGTCTCACGCACACACAGTGTCACACACACAGTCTCACACACACACAGTGTCACACACAGTGTCACACACACACAGTGTCACACACACACAGTGTCACACACAGTGTCACACACTCACACAGTGTCACACACAGTGTCACACACTCACACAGTGTCACACACAGTGTCACACACTCACACAGTGTCACACACAGTGTCACACACAGTGTCACACACTCACACAGTGTCACACACAGTGTCACACACAGTGTCACACACTCACACAGTGTCACACACAGTGTCACACACAGTGTCACACACAGTGTCACACACACAGTCTCACACACACACAGTGTCACACACACACAGTGTCACACACACACAGTGTCACACACACACTGTCACACACACACAGTCTCACGCACACACAGTGTCACACACACACAGTGTCACACACACACAGTGTCACACACACACAGTGTCACACACACAGTCTCACACACACACAGTGTCACACACAGTGTCACACACACACAGTGTCACACACAGTGTCACACACTCACACAGTGTCACACACAGTGTCACACACTCACACAGTGTCACACACAGTGTCACACACAGTGTCACACACAGTGTCACACACAGTGTCACACACAGTGTCACACACACACAGTGTCACACACAGTGTCACACACAGTGTCACACACAGTGTCACACACACACAGTGTCACACACAGTGTCACACACACACAGTGTCACACACAGTGTCACACACAGTGTCACACACACAGTGTCACACACACAGTGTCACACACAGTGTCACACACACAGTGTCACACACACAGTGTCACACACAGTGTCACACACACAGTGTCACACACAGTGTCACACACACACAGTGTCACACACAGTGTCACACACACACAGTGTCACACACACAGTGTCACACACAGTGTCACACACACACAGTGTCACACACAGTGTCACACACACAGTGTCACACACAGTGTCACACACACACAGTGTCACACACACAGTGTCACACACACACAGTGTCACACACAGTGTCACACACACAGTGTCACACACAGTGTCACACACACACAGTGTCACACACAGTGTCACACACACACAGTGTCACACACACAGTGTCACACACACAGTGTCACACACAGTGTCACACACACACAGTGTCACACACACACAGTGTCACACACAGTGTCACACTCACACAGTGTCACACACAGTGTCACACACACACAGTGTCACACACACAGTGTCACACACAGTGTCACACACAGTGTCACACACAGTGTCACACACACACAGTGTCACACACAGTGTCACACACAGTGTCACACACAGTGTCACACACACACAGTGTCACACACAGTGTCACACACAGTGTCACACACAGTGTCACACACACACAGTGTCACACACAGTGTCACACACAGTGTCACACACAGTGTCACACACAGTGTCACACACAGTGTCACACACAGTGTCACACACACACAGTGTCACACACAGTGTCACACACAGTGTCACACACACACACAGTGTCACACACACACAGTGTCACACACAGTGTCACACACACACAGTGTCACACACACACACAGTGTCACACACACACACAGTGTCACACACTCACACAGTGTCACACACACACACAGTGTCACACACACACACACAGTGTCACACACACACACACAGTGTCACACACACACAGTGTCACACACACACACAGTGTCACACACACACAGTGTCACACACACACACAGTGTCACACACACACAGTGTCACACACAGTGTCACACACAGTGTCACACACACACAGTGTCACACACACACACAGTGTCACACACACACACAGTGTCACACACTCACACAGTGTCACACACACACACAGTGTCACACACTCACACAGTGTCACACACACACAGTGTCACACACTCACACAGTGTCACACACACACACAGTGTCACACACTCACACAGTGTCACACACACACACAGTGTCACACACACACACAGTGTCACACACACACACAGTGTCACACACACACACAGTGTCACACACACACAGTGTCACACACAGTGTCACACACTCACACAGTGTCACACACACACACAGTGTCACACACACACAGTGTCACACACTCACACAGTGTCACACACACACACACAGTGTCACACACACACAGTGTCACACACACACACACAGTGTCACACACACTCACACAGTGTCACACACACACACACAGTGTCACACACACTCACACAGTGTCACACACACACACACAGTGTCACACACACACACAGTGTCACACACTCACACAGTGTCACACACACACACAGTGTCACACACAGTGTCACACACTCACACAGTGTCACACACACACACAGTGTCACACACTCACACAGTGTCACACACACACAGTGTCACACTCACACAGTGTCACACACTCACACAGTGTCACACACACACACACAGTGTCACACACACACACACAGTGTCACACACTCACACAGTGTCACACACACACACACAGTGTCACACACTCACACAGTGTCACACACACACAGTGTCACACACACACACAGTGTCACACACTCACACAGTGTCACACACACACACAGTGTCACACACTCACACAGTGTCACACACACACACAGTGTCACACACAGTGTCACACACTCACACAGTGTCACACACACACACAGTGTCACACACAGTGTCACACACTCACACAGTGTCACACACACACACAGTGTCACACACACACAGTGTCACACACACACACAGTGTCACACACAGTGTCACACACACACAGTGTCACACACACAGTGTCACACACAGTGTCACACACTCACACAGTGTCACACACACACACAGTGTCACACACAGTGTCACACACTCACACAGTGTCACACACACACACAGTGTCACACACACACACAGTGTCACACACAGTGTCACACACACACAGTGTCACACACTCACACAGTGTCACACACACACACAGTGTCACACACACACAGTGTCACACACACACAGTGTCACACACACACAGTGTCACACACACACACACAGTGTCACACACACACACAGTGTCACACACACACACAGTGTCACACACACACACAGTGTCACACACAGTGTCACACACACACACACAGTGTCACACACACACACAGTGTCACACACACACACAGTGTCACACACACACACAGTGTCACACACAGTGTCACACACTCACACAGTGTCACACACTCACACAGTGTCACACACACACAGTCCCACACACACACACAGTCTCACACACACAGTGTCACACACACAGTGTCACACACTCACACAGTGTCACACACACACACAGTCTCACACACACAGTCTCACACACACAGTCTCACACACACACAGTGTCACACACACAGTGTCACACACACAGTCTCACACACACAGTCTCACACACACAGTCTCACACACACAGTGTCACACACACAGTCTCACACACACAGTCTCACACACACAGTCTCACACACACAGTCTCACACACACAGTCTCACACACACAGTGTCACACACACAGTGTCACACACACAGTCTCACACACACAGTCTCACACACACACAGTGTCACACACACAGTGTCACACACACACAGTGTCACACACACACAGTGTCACACACACAGTGTCACACACACAGTGTCACACACACAGTCTCACACACACACAGTGTCACACACACAGTGTCACACACACACAGTGTCACACACACACAGTGTCACACACACAGTGTCACACACACAGTGTCACACACACAGTGTCACACACACAGTGTCACACACACAGTGTCACACACACACAGTGTCACACACACAGTGTCACACACACACAGTGTCACACACACACAGTGTCACACACACACAGTGTCACACACACACAGTGTCACACACACAGTGTCACACACACACAGTGTCACACACACACACAGTGTCACACACAGTGTCACACACACAGTGTCACACACACAGTGTCACACACACACAGTGTCACACACACACACAGTGTCACACACACACAGTGTCACACACAGTGTCACACACACACAGTGTCACACACACACAGTGTCACACACAGTGTCACACACACACACAGTGTCACACACACACACAGTGTCACACACACACACAGTGTCACACACACACACAGTGTCACACACACACACAGTGTCACACACAGTGTCACACACACACACAGTGTCACACACAGTGTCACACACACACACAGTGTCACACACAGTGTCACACACACACACAGTGTCACACACAGTGTCACACACACACACAGTGTCACACACACACACAGTGTCACACACACACACAGTGTCACACACACACACAGTGTCACACACACACACAGTGTCACACACACACACAGTGTCACACACACACACAGTGTCACACACACACACAGTGTCACACACACACACAGTGTCACACACACACACAGTGTCACACACAGTGTCACACACACACACAGTGTCACACACAGTGTCACACACACAGTGTCACACACAGTGTCACACACACACACAGTGTCACACACAGTGTCACACACACACAGTGTCACACACACACACAGTGTCACACACACACAGTGTCACACACACACACAGTGTCACACACACACAGTGTCACACACACACACAGTGTCACACACACACACAGTGTCACACACAGTGTCACACACACACACAGTGTCACACACAGTGTCACACACACACACAGTGTCACACACAGTGTCACACACACAGTGTCACACACAGTGTCACACACACACAGTGTCACACACACACACAGTGTCACACACACACACAGTGTCACACACACACACAGTGTCACACACACACACACAGTGTCACACACACACACAGTGTCACACACACACAGTGTCACACACACACACAGTGTCACACACACACAGTGTCACACACAGTGTCACACACAGTGTCACACACACACAGTGTCACACACACACAGTGTCACACACAGTGTCACACACACACAGTGTCACACACACACACAGTCTCACACACAGTGTCACACACACACAGTGTCACACACACACAGTGTCACACACAGTGTCACACACACACAGTGTCACACACACACACAGTGTCACACACAGTGTCACACACACACAGTGTCACACACAGTGTCACACACAGTGTCACACACACACAGTGTCACACACACACACAGTGTCACACACACACACAGTGTCACACACAGTGTCACACACACAGTGTCACACACACACAGTGTCACACACAGTGTCACACACAGTGTCACACACAGTGTCACACACAGTGTCACACACAGTGTCACACACAGTGTCACACACAGTGTCACACACACAGTGTCACACACAGTGTCACACACACACAGTGTCACACACACACACAGTGTCACACACAGTGTCACACACACACAGTGTCACACACACACAGTGTCACACACAGTGTCACACACACACAGTGTCACACACAGTGTCACACACAGTGTCACACACAGTGTCACACACAGTGTCACACACAGTGTCACACACACACAGTGTCACACACAGTGTCACACACAGTGTCACACACAGTGTCACACACACACACAGTGTCACACACAGTGTCACACACACACAGTGTCACACACACACAGTGTCACACACAGTGTCACACACACACAGTGTCACACACACACAGTGTCACACACACACAGTGTCACACACACACACAGTGTCACACACAGTGTCACACACACACAGTGTCACACACAGTGTCACACACAGTGTCACACACACACAGTGTCACACACACACACAGTGTCACACACAGTGTCACACACACACAGTGTCACACACACACACAGTGTCACACACAGTGTCACACACACACAGTGTCACACACACACAGTGTCACACACAGTGTCACACACACAGTGTCACACACACACACAGTGTCACACACAGTGTCACACACACACAGTGTCACACACAGTGTCACACACACACAGTGTCACACACACACAGTGTCACACACAGTGTCACACACACACAGTGTCACACACACACACAGTGTCACACACACACACAGTGTCACACACACACAGTGTCACACACAGTGTCACACACAGTGTCACACACACACACAGTGTCACACACACACACAGTGTCACACACACACAGTGTCACACACAGTGTCACACACAGTGTCACACACAGTGTCACACACACACACAGTGTCACACACACACAGTGTCACACACAGTGTCACACACACAGTGTCACACACACACACACAGTGTCACACACACAGTGTCACACACAGTGTCACACACAGTGTCACACACACACAGTGTCACACACACACAGTGTCACACACACACAGTGTCACACACACACACAGTGTCACACACACACAGTGTCACACACACACAGTGTCACACACACACAGTGTCACACACACACAGTGTCACACACACACACAGTGTCACACACACACACAGTGTCACACACACACAGTGTCACACACAGTGTCACACACACACAGTGTCACACACACACACAGTCCCACACTCACAGTCTCACACACACAGTCTCACACACACACAGTGTCACACACTCACAGTCTCACACACACAGTCTCACACACGCACACAGTCCCACACACACAGTGTCACACACACAGTGTCACACACACACAGTCACACACACACACAGTCTCACACACACAGTCCCACACACACAGTCACACACACAGTGTCACACACACAGTGTCACACACACAGTCACACACACACAGTCACACACACACAGTCACACACACACAGTCACACACACACAGTCCCACACACACACAGTGTCACACACACATTGTCACACACACAGTCTCACACACACACAGTCCCACACACACACAGTGTCACACACACAGTGTCACACACACACAGTGTCACACACTCACAGTCTCACACACACAGTCTCACACACGCACACAGTCTCACACACACACAGTGTCACACACACACACAGTCACACACACAGTCTCACACACGCACACAGTCCCACACACACACACAGTCTCACACACACAGTCCCACACAGACACACACACAGTCTCACACACACAGTCACACACACACAGTCTCACACATACACACACAGTCTCACACACACAGTCCCACACACACAGTCTCACACATACACACAGTCTCACACATACACACACAGTCTCACACACACACACACAGTCCCACACACACACAGTCCCACACACACACACAGTCCCACACACACACAGTCCCACATACACACACAGTCTCACACACACTGTCCCACACACACACAGTCCCACACACACAGTCCCACACACACACAGTCCCACACACACAGTCCCTCACACACACAGTCCCACACACACAGTCCCACACACACACACACAGTCCCACATACACACACAGTCTCACACACACAGTCCCACACACACACAGTCCCACACACACACACAGTCCCACACACACACACAGTCCCACACACACACAGTCCCACACACACACAGTCCCACACACACACACAGTCCCACACACACACACACACAGTCCCACACACACACAGTCTCACACACACACAGTCTCACACACACACACACACACAGTCCCACATACACACACAGTCCCACACACACACAGTCTCACACATACACACAGTCTCACACATACACACACACTCTCACACACACACAGTCTGACACATACACACACAGTCTCACACATACACACAGTCTCACACATACACACACAGTCTCACACACACAGTCCCACATACACACACAGTCCCACACACACACAGTCTGACACATACACACACAGTCACACACACACAGTCCCACACACACAGTCTCACACATACACACACAGTCTCACACACACAGTCCCACATACACACACAGTTCCACATACACACACAGTCCCACACACACACAGTCTGACACATACACACACAGTCTCACACATACACACACAGTCACACACACACAGTCCCACACACACAGTCTCACACATACACACACAGTCTCACACACACAGTCCCACATACACACACAGTTCCACATACACACACAGTCCCACACACACACAGTCCCACATACACACACAGTCTCACACATACACACACAGTCACACACACACAGTCCCACACACACAGTCTCACACATACACACACAGTCTCACACACACAGTCCCACATACACACACAGTCTCACACATACAGTCCCACATACACACACAGTCTCACACACACAGTCCCACATACACACACAGTCCCACACACACAGTCCCACATACACACACAGTCTCACACACACAGTCCCACATACACACACAGTCTCACACACACAGTCCCACATACACAGTCCCACATACACACACAGTCTCACACACACAGTCCCACATACACACACAGTCCCACACACACAGTCCCACATACACACACAGTCTCACACACACAGTCCCACATACACACACAGTCTCACACACACAGTCTCACACACACAGTCCCACATACACACACAGTCTCACACATACAGTCACACATACACACACAGTCTCACACACACAGTCCCACATACACACACAGTCCCACACACACAGTCCCACATACACACACAGTCTCACACACACAGTCCCACATACACACACAGTCTCACACATACACACACAGTCCCACACACACAGTCTCACACATACACACACAGTCTCACACACACAGTCCCACATACACACACAGTTCCACATACACACACAGTGTCACACACACACACACAGTCTCACACATACACACACAGTCTCACACACACACACACAGTCTCACACGCACACACACAGTCTCACACACACACACACAGTCTCACACATACACACACAGTCTCACACACACACACACAGTCTCACACATACACACACAGTTCCACATACACACACAGTCTCACACATACACACACAGTCTCACACACACAGTCCCACATACACACACAGTCCCACACACACACACAGTTCCACATACACACATAGTTCCACATACACACACAGTCCCACATACACACACAGTTCCACATACACACACAGTTCCACATACACACACAGTTCCACATACACACAGTTCCACATACACACACAGTGTCACACACACACAGTTCCACATACACACAGTTCCACATACACACACAGTTCCACATACACACACAGTTCCACATACACACAGTTCCACATACACACACAGTGTCACACACACACACAGTCCCACACACACACAGTTCCACATACACACACAGTTCCACATACACACACAGTCCCACACACACACAGTTCCACATACACACACAGTGTCACACACACACAGTCCCACATACACACACAGTTCCACATACACACACAGTGTCACACACACACAGTCCCACACACACACAGTTCCACATACACACACAGTTCCACATACACACACAGTCCCACATACACACACAGTTCCACATACACACACAGTTCCACATACACACACAGTCCCACATACACACACAGTCCCACATACACACACAGTTCCACATACACACACAGTTCCACATACACACACAGTCCCACACACACACAGTCCCACATACACACACAGTTCCACATACACACACAGTGTCACACACACACAGTCCCACATACACACACAGTTCCACATACACACACAGTGTCACACACACACACAGTTCCACATACACACACAGTTCCACATACACACACAGTTCCACATACACACAGTCCCACATACACACACAGTTCCACATACACACACAGTCCCACATACACACACAGTTCCACATACACACACAGTGTCACACACACACACAGTTCCACATACACACACAGTTCCACATACACACACAGTTCCACATACACACACAGTGTCACACACACACAGTCCCACATACACACACAGTTCCACATACACACACAGTGTCACACACACACACAGTTCCACACACACACACAGTTCCACATACACACACAGTTCCACATACACACACAGTGTCACACACACACACAGTTCCACATACACACACAGTGTCACATACACACACAGTTCCACATACACACACAGTGTCACACACACACACAGTTCCACATACACACACAGTTCCACATACACACACAGTCCCACACACACACAGTCCCACATACACACACAGTTCCACATACACACACAGTGTCACACACACACAGTCCCACATACACACACAGTTCCACATACACACACAGTGTCACACACACACAGTCCCACACACACACAGTTCCACATACACACACAGTGTCACACACACACAGTCCCACACACACACAGTTCCACATACACACACAGTTCCACATACACACACAGTGTCACACACACACAGTCCCACACACACACAGTTCCACATACACACACAGTTCCACATACACACACAGTCCCACACACACACAGTCCCACATACACACACAGTTCCACATACACACACAGTGTCACACACACACAGTCCCACACACACACAGTCTGACACATACACACACAGTCTCACACATACACACACAGTCTCACACACACAGTCCCACACACACACACAGTCTCACACATACACACAGTCTCACACATACACACACAGTCCCACACACACACAGTCCCACACACACAGTCTCTCACACACACAGTCCCACACACACACACAGTCTCAGACATACACAGTCCCACACACACACAGTCCCACACACACACACAGTCCCACACACACACAGTCTCAGACATACACACACAGTCTCACACACACACACAGTCTCACACATACACACACAGTCTCACACACACACAGTCTCACACACACACAGTCTCACATACACACAGTCCCACACACACACAGTCCCACACACACACACACAGTCTCAGACATACACACACAGTCCCACACACACGCAGTCTCACACATACACACAGTCTCACACATACACACACAGTCCCACACACACACACAGTCCCACACACACACACAGTCTCAGACATACACACACAGTCTCACACATACACACACAGTCTCACACATACACACACAGTCCCACACACATACACAGTCCCACACACACACACACAGTCTCACACACACACAGTCTCACACACACAGTCCCACACACACACAGTCTCACACACACAGTCTCACACACACACAGTCTCACACACACACAGTCTCACACACACACAGTCTCACACACACAGTCTCACACACACACACACAGTCTCACACACACACAGTCTCACACACACATAGTCTCACACACACACAGTCTCACACACACAGTCACACACACACAGTCTCACACACACACACAGTCTCACACACACACAGTCTCACACACACACAGTCTCACACACACACACAGTCTCACACACACACAGCCTCACACATACACACACAGTCTCACACACACAGTCTCACACACACAGTCTCACACACACACACAGTCTCACACACACACACACACACACACACGGACATGTTTCTGCCAATGCTTTTTTTGGATTCAGGTGGTCCTAAAAGTTGTATTTCTCGCTAAGGACTTTTTGGTGGAATACAATACTCCTAGGGGCCGAACAAAAGGAACAAACAACTTGGGTCCTACCGCCCCTGAGACATCCATACCATTCTTAGTGTCCTAACCCTGCAGGCAGGATTCGAACTGGGAACCCCCATATTAGGGAATAGAGCAAAGTCTGATTCAACGATGAACCAATACAGATATACGAGTGGCCTTCAACAAATTCTTAGAAAAACGAATTAATTTTGGTAGATTTGTTTTTGTTTCAACATAATCTGCTTTTAGCTCGATACTTTTCCTAGTGTTTTTCCAACTGTTCTAAGTCTTCCTCAAAGTAGAATTTCGAAAAGTCCTCAAAATAGATTTCTGTTTTGGAACTGACCTCTTCGTTAGACGCGAATCGTTTTCGGCGGAGCAACTTTTTCAAGTTGGGAATAAAAAGTCATTATGGTCCAACTCTTGGATGTTGTATCATTTTCGCCATCGACA
Organism: Hymenopus coronatus; assembly: GCA_030762935.1. Taxonomy (NCBI): domain Eukaryota; kingdom Metazoa; phylum Arthropoda; class Insecta; order Mantodea; family Hymenopodidae; genus Hymenopus; species Hymenopus coronatus. Next base: position 142,880,490 of record CM060886.1, on the reverse strand, counting down.
CTGCGCAGCCTTGCATTGTCTTGATGGGAAAGAATTTATTTCTTTATAAGATGAGGGCGTTTTTTCTTGACTTCTCCGTTTGACCGGTGCATGACACTCTCCACTTATCACTCTTCCTTTCTGCAAGTTTTTTCTTGACTTCTCCGTTTGACCGGTGCAAAAACAATGCATGATGCTTTCCATTTATCACTCTTCCTTTCTGCAAGTTTTTTTCTTGACTTCTCCGTTTGACCGGTGCAAAAACAATGCATGATGCTTTCCATTTATCACTCTTCCTTTCTGTAAGTTTTTTCTTGACTTCTCCGTTTGACCGGTGCAAAAACAATGCATGGCGCTCTCTATTTATCACTCTTCCTTTCTGCAAGTAATCAATGTAGATGATTCCGCGTGCACCCCAAAAACCGAGGCCATCATCCTGTCTGCAGGTTTCACCACCTTTGCCTTCATGGGAGCCGGTTCGCCTTTAAAAACCCACAGTTCCAAATGTACTTTAGTCTCTGGAGTGTATAGTGTATCCATGTTTCATCCACAGTTATGTATCGTCGCAGAAACTCTTCAGATTACGACGCAAAAGTGCCAAAGCTGCTTTCGAATCGAGCACACGATTGCGTTTATTCTCCATTGGTAGCATCCATCTTGCCGAGCCCTTTGTCAAACACTGTGCCTTGTGATATGCCTGTGGCCTCTACCTTTTCGCGAACTTTAATTCGCCGATCACTCAAAACCATATCCTGGATTTTGTCAGTCATTTCGGAGGAAGTCGCTTCCAAAACGATGTTCATCATTTGTGGATGCGCAGCCACGTTTAAATATGTTATGCAATATGCTGGAGCAGATGTGCCATGCACTTCCTCCAACTCGGCCTTTTAAATAGAAGTGTTTAATCGCCACACGAATTTCCCCCCTCCCCCTCACATATTTCTAAAGAATCAAAAGATTGTTGATTCAATCGCCTATGGCAGCGAAACCACGTAATGGAAATTTTAACTGCCATCTAGTAAGAGACGACGGTTACTAAATGCAAACTATTTTTCGATGCTAGGAGTGTAATTTATCGGATTTCCTAAGGACTTATTGAAGGACCCTAGTAGATAGAAAATCTGTAAATGGAACACATGAGATTGTTTTTACTTCTGTACACGGAATAAAAAAGCCTATATCCTGTAAAATTTGGATATAGAATTTTTGTTTGGAACACAGTACTTCTTCTACCTAATATGAGTGTGGGTAGAGTATGTTTGCATCGAGTGAAACGGAGCAGCAATGGAAATATTTCGCTAATGGACTAACTACGCTCTTGATATTACGTTAGGGCTCAGTGGGCAGATCGTGTAGCCTTGCTGGACATGCCCCCCCCCCGAAGGGTAAATGCGTACATTGCCCCAGACCAGCATTTTATTAGCTACGAGGTGTGAAGTTCACCCCAAAATGTTTATCCATAAACAACCTCGTTGATTCAGACCGCGGAAACATGTCAGAAAATCTAGGAGCAAATTGTAAAGTTGGCAATGCTGCCTTCTCCTGACCAAGGGCAATTTTCTTCTTCGTAAATCTAACCTGGTCCTTTATTATTCATGCATAAGTACCACTAACTTGTTGAGGTTGCTCAGAGTGAGTTACCCTGATAGGAGATGTTTTCACTAGCCTTTGAGGGTGGTAAACATAAATGTCACTCATTTACAGCAACTAACTATTTTAATATTTATAAACATTCCATTGTTGCTGTGCAACAACTCAACAGCTCCATTTTGTCTCAAGGCACACGCAAAACAATATACATTCGTAACGTCTCAAATGTGAATCGTCTCCGATTGGCATGCAAACAGGCATTATATTGCAAAGAACTTCGCTCGACATCACAAGATGTGGTTGGTCCAAAACGGAAATAGGACACACCGTCGACTATTGGGCACGATACTCCATCAGCAATCATTCCCGTAGCACATTTCACGCATTATTGAAAATGCGATTTTTTTCCAAACACTGTTTTCTTTCTTTGTCACAGGATCTCAATGAGGTCTCTGCTTGTACGGTTGATGTGCTATTGGGGCAGATACATCCACAACGTTCTTCTGTATGAATTGCAAATCTTGATGCAATCCATTTTACAATCTTGATTGAAGAGCTGTACTATCATCAAAACCTGTAATGTGCAGCATAGTGTACTATTGTGTTGAGCCAAGTTTCACATCGCGTTGTTTACATGCGGCGCGTGCAGTCACCAATGCAAGTCGGTCTCTACTCGGTAGGTATACAACTGGTATCCGCATGCGTCCCTCTATCGGTCCCCAAGGTGCTATCCTTCTGATAGCGTTTTTAATGGGGTTTTTCCTTATCCGCCGCCCTCCGTGGTTTAGTGCGTGCGTGCGATATTTAGTAGACTCTTGGTGAGTCTAGATGGAGTTGCTGTGTACCTACCTGGTAAGGCTTAGCCACAGGAACGTTGGATGGTTGAGGTTTGGTGTTTTGGTACACTTTCGGGTTTTGATGTTAAGGAGGTAGCGTTATTGGTAGGTTCCTCAACGGTTGCTATTTTCAGGAGTAGCATCCGTTTCCTCTGCTCCGCTGGTGTTTTGTTTGCTTAAATATTTGTTTTTGTTGACCATTCCCAAGCTTGAGAGGGGGAGTACTTAGTTCAGCTGTTGTTGGATTGAAGCCGTGCCCGTAAACCTGTACTGCCTGTATCGGCGTTCAGTTGGTCCCAGTGATATGGCAAGTGCGTTCTTCTGGCATAGAATTTTTGAGCCCGGCACCTAATCATGCTCTCCACATATGGGAGGACCGAAGCTTCATGTGGTAGCTCATTCTGTATTCGCAGTAACCAGAGAAGCCAGGTGTCTGCTGCCATGCCCCATACATCGCATTCAGAGAGGGATTATAAGCACTTTTAAAAGGCATAGCTTTAGGTGAACCGGAATTTAGAAGGCCAGAACAGGGTATAGGACGTGGTATAGTGGTTATCATGCTAGCCTCTAAAACCCAAGATTGCAGGTTGAAACCTGACGTTTTCGGACGCAAAAATCCTAAGCATGGCTACCTTCAGGAAATAAGTAAAGCAAGTGTCCCGTGTGGTGAGTTCGTCCTACAGAGCCATTGCCCTTATCCTGAGAACAGGAATGTCGAGTAACCATGGGCACCGAGATCATTTGAGCAGCATTTCACCAATTTCATTCATCGTCCGATATGACCAACCAGGTTAAAGGACGTTAGGCTGAAACAAGAGTTTATCGCGTGTATTATTTTTCGTTTCTGTACCAGGTACATAGTAGGTAGAGAACATGTTGCGTTCTATCCTAAAACTCTATACTGAGATTTCGACGGAAACATGTGTATTGAGGGCCACATCTGATGTTCCATTCACATGACTTTCTCTACAACTCTGCAACAAATTATTGTTAAAAAGCTTATGCTTTTATTTACTTCATGCTAATCGAGAAAAAGTTAGCAGAAATAGTCTTATTACTTGCTTCCTTGTAAGTAGAAGTGAATTAAGGGAGTGCCATAGGTTAAAGTGATAGTCAAAAGCTGGTTGCTATGTGACTGAAGTGCCTTTGTTTCTATGAACAGGAGTTGACAAATTCCTGAATGAGAAAAGTATGTTTTTTTAAAGCTGAAACCAATAATAAGGAATATTTCAGAAACGATCAACTCCACGAAAAATATGTATATAACATAAACTGTGTGTTTTAACGCGATCTACATTTTTGTGTAGTAAGTTTTTGTCTATCTCTTATGGCTTACCAGTCAATAAAAATCATCCAGAATAAAGAGGTCTTTACAGGCTATTCCGAGATACTTCAGAATATACATTTTATTTGGCATGTAAATATCTTAAATATGCGATATTTTAAAGGAAATCGTTACAGCCAATTTTGAGAAAATCAACATTTTCAAAAATTTTCCCATGTGTGTGTTGGGAGGGGGGGGGCAGCATGGCTTAAAACCAACAGTCTGTTAAATACCAAACTTGATATTTTAGCTCAATATCTCCCAAGGTTGCGACACGAAGATGATTCGCCATGTGTGTGTTGGGGGGGGGCAGCATGGCTTAAAACCAACAGTCTGTTAAATACCAAACTTGATATTTTAGCTCAATATCTCCCAAGGTTGCGACACGAAGATGATTCGCCATCCCGACTGCTCTTAACATGGATCATGTTACCAATGTTTTGATTTTCTCAAAAATGACTGTTTTTGATTAAAGTAGCTTATGTTTAAGATATGTTTATGATAAACGAAATGTATATCTTGAATTTTCTGAAGACCCCTTCATTCTTGATGATTTTTGTGTAACTGGAAAAGAGATATACAAAAACTGACTGCACAAAAAAATATAGATGTTAAAAGACACACTTTGTCAGATACATTTTGTTATAGAGTTAACAGTTTTTGAGATATTCGGGATTAATGGTTTCAATTTTAGCCAGTTAAAATTTTCTCAAACTTTCCTCCTTTTTTATTCCTGGCAAGAAAAGAAATTGTTTCATAGAGCGACCGGCTTTTAAAGGACAAGACTATCCTTTTAGCTTGTACATTTTCTTATTTCCCTAATAGTTACAAGCGCGCTAGTATAAACATTAGCTGTGAATGGAGTGCATTAAATTTTCCCCCTTCTACTTAAAAGGAAGCTAGTAATAAGACTAATTCTGTTCATGTAGCTAAGAGATTAATGTTTTGAATAACATGTTTGTTTACCGAACAGCTAGAGAACATCAAGTGCATGGAACACCTCACGTTTCTGTACACCCTGTAGAATGTTTTTTGTATGCACGATAGAGGTTAACCTTTGCATTGTGGCACGTACCTACATAAGGTTTCTTTCCGATTTCAACTTGCAGCATAGAGTTCACTTGTTTTCGAGTATTGATTCGCTAGCAAAGGGCACAAGTTTAGCAGTGGGCGTTCTTTTGTCATGCTCCACTTTCTGCGAGATGCTTTTAGTATTGTTCATAACGTTTGTTATATTTGCAGCGGTTATTGTATATCGTGAGAAAAGACTACGTTAAGATTCATCTCTGCCCCTCTATTCAAAATAAATTAGCACTCAGTTGCTTTCACACGGGCGTTTTTTGTGTTCCCAGGCACTATATACAACCTACATATTAGCTACAGAATCTATTGTATTCCATAAAAAGAAAATACAAAGATTTCATCGGAAATACACGTTTTAAAGACTCCTGAATCCAAAAGAAAATGTGTCAAGAAAAAGCTCAGTGTATCTATGTTTCTGTAGATAATATAACTCAAAATCAAAAATACCATTAAATACAACCCTTAGTATTTAAATTTAGTATCTCCCAAGAATGCGACACGAAAATTTTCAAGATAATCCCCACCCAAACTACCCTTTACATGGAAAAAGTGTACTTAAAAACGAAAAGTCGGATAAATACCGAACTTGACATTTACGTTCAGTATCTTCAAAGGATACGAGATGAAGTTTTCATAAAAAATCCCAAACCCCCAATTTTTCTAAAATTTTGGTTTTCTCATAAATGGCTTCAACGATTTTGATTAAAATGCAATATGCTAAAGGTATTTTAATCACAAACGAAATATATATGTAGAATTTTCTGGGAATAGTTTCTGAAGACCCCGTCATTCTGGACGAATTCCGCACAACTAGTAAACCGTAAGAAATAGACAAAAACTTACTACACAAAAAACGTAGATCTTGATTTATGTCATATATTTTTTAAGATTAATTGTTTCCAAGATATTCCTTGTTATTGGTTAAAATGTTTAAAGTACTAATCCTTTTCTTAAGTGGGAAGTCAACTTTTCGTTTCATCTGTTTTGTTTTAAAGTGAGCCGAAGTTCAATTGTTTTACAAAGCAATATGTTTTAAAAGTTTTGACTATCGGTTTACACTAGTGCATTATTGGTGAGAAACTACCTTGTGATTGACATTCCTCGGTACGCTGTTGCCACATTTACTCGCTATCCGTCTGCAGCGCCACGTGTTCTACTACTTCCTCTAAAATGCCTTTGATGCATTTTCCATCACGGTTATTGTACATTAAAGTACGTTTCTTTTCGTTCCTTTGGCCGCGTCGTGGCCGAGTGGTTAGACCTAGACGGCCCGGGTTGAATCCCAAGCGGTCGCATGTGAGATTTGTGGTGGACAAAGCGGCGGTTCTCCGGTTTTCCCCGCCATCGCATTCCGTCTTCATTGCATGCATCACCAGTGTGCAGTAAAAGAGGGCATTAAACACTCTCCCCCCCCCTTCTGTCGACATTGCCTCTTCAGTAAATGTAAAAGTTTTATTATTTGGGCTAACATAACCTCAACGTTTTATCCTAGTGTATTCCCTTATTTTCCTTCCACTTACAAGGAAGCAAGTAATTTCTGCTATTGTTTATCAGAAGAATATATTTTTTAACAATAATTTGTTACAGCGATGTCGAAAAAGTTACGTGCATGGAAGACATCACTTTCTTTGTGTTCATCTCTCTTAAAGACTAACGTAAATCTGATGATGTGGCTTTGGCGCGAGAGGGCAGCACTTGCCACAAAGTTTGTTTCACACTTAGCGCAAATGGTGCGTCTTTTGTTAGTGATAAACTATCATTATGCTCTGGTATATCAGCAAACGTTTTAATGTAGTGAATAACTTAAATGCTACTCTGCACGAAATTCCCTCTAAGTTTCCAGACGTTATAATTCCTAGCAGTCGTTCGGGAATAGAGCAGAACTTGCAGGGTACATTTTCAAGAAAAGAAATCTGATGTTACACTCACATGATTTTCTCTGTAAAGAATCTACTGTTAATAAGCTTATTCTTCTATCTATTTAATGGTAAACCACTAGCATAGCTCCTTTATAAATAGAAGGGAAATAAGGGAATTCAGCAGGCTAAACTGACAGTCAAATGTTTTAAAATGTGGTTGCTATGCGTGGCCAGGAGTTCCCGTATTTTAAAACGGAATGTTTCGAAGACCAAAAAGATGTTTATGACAAAACTGTATCGCGATGTCCAGTAGTTTTTTGTATATGGTTTACCAGTTATGCAAAGCGGACTTCACAGATGTTCCCAGGTATACATTTTAGTTGTCACATAAATATCTTAAATATTAATCAAAATCTATACAGCCATTTTTCAAAAAATCACAAATGTTCAAAAAAAAAAAAAAAAAGGTTCCATGTAAAGGGTAGTTTGGGGTGGAGGAATGTTTCTCAAAAGCTTTGTGTCTTCCCGGAAGATACTAAGCTTAAATACTAAGTTTGGTATTTTAACGACTTGTTGTTTTTGAGTTAGCGTGTTAACAAACACACACACATATACATGGACCCTTATCTAAAAAAGCTTTTTTTGGGCACTCGGGACCCTAAACGTATACTTTAGGTGAAATCTCGGTATCGAATATTTGGGTACAACACAATACCTTCTCTGTACACTAAGTACATAGTACGTGTAGAGAAAGTAAAATAAGTTTAATGCCTTCTTGCTGACTGAAGAGAAACTGAAATACAAGCAATGTTCCTGCTTATTTTCATTAGGTAAGAGCAGCATCTGTCACATATCGAGCTGTGATTTTGTAAGTGAAAATACATCGAATGTAAATTATCCATTTCTCTTCCATATTCCGAAGTTTGACAAGAAGGGAAAAAAATATTATGTATTGCATTCACATGACTTTCTCTACATCTCTGCAACAAATTATTGTTAAAACCCTTATACTTATTTTACTTCATGATACTCGAGAAAAAATTAGCAGAAATAGTCTTATTACTTGCTTCCTTGTAAGTAGGAGCGAAATAAGGGACTACCGTAGATTAAAAGGATAGCCAAAAGCTGGTTGCTATGTCACTGAAGTTCCTTTGTTTGTGTGGACAGGAGTTGACAAATTCCTGCATGAGAAAAGTATAAGTTTTTTAAAAGCTGAAACCAAGAACAAGGAATATCGAAAAAGGATCCAACTCCACGAAAAAATGTACATAAAATAAATTGTGTGATTTAACGTGTTCTACATTTTTTTTGTGGTAAGTTTTTGTCCGTCTCTTAAGGTTTAGCGGTTATGCAACTTTCCATAAAATTCATCCATAATAAAGTAGTCTTTAGAGGCTATTCTCAGAAAATCCAAGATATACATTTTATTTGTCAGGTAAATATATTTAATATACGATATTTTAATCAAAATCGTTAAAGCCCTTTTTGAGAAAATCAAAATTTTCGAAAAAAGATCGAAGTAAAGGATATTTGGGGGTGGGGGATTTTCTTGAAAATCTTCGTGTTGCATCCTTGGAAGACACCAAACTTAAATTCCAATTAGTATTAATAGTATTTGCGTTTTTGAGCTATATTGTCCACAGACACTCATAGACCTTTTTCCAGAAATACCTCTTTTGGATTCAGGGGGACCCAAAACATGCATTTCTGGTGAAATCTTCAATTTTTCATTAGAATACAGCACCTGTTCTATATACTATGTACATAAATGTATAGAGAAAGTAAAAAACATTGTTTCTTAATTAGTTGTAAGTTAAGAGAAGTAAGACAATACGCAAGCCTAAAGCGATAGTCGAGTGGTCAGCGAACTGATTTCTTACCCAGAGGACCCGGGTTCAATTCTCGACTAGACCGGGGATTTTTCTCTAAGCAGTATTATATTCTAACCTCTGCAGAGCTTGGAAGTATGTGTGAGTGAGTGTGTGAGTGTGTGTATGTGTCTGTATGTGTGTATGTATGTGTGTGTATGTATGTATGTGTATGTATGTGTGTATGTGTGTTTATGTGTGTGTATGTGTGTATGTGTATGTGTATGTGCATGTATGCATGTGTGTATGTGTGAATGTGTGCCTGTATATGTGTGTATGTGTGCATGTATATGTGTGTATGTGTGCATGTGTGTATGTGCATGTGTGTATGTGTGTATATATGTATGTGTGCATGCATGCATGTGTGTATGTGTGTATGTATATATGTATGTGTGCATGTGTATGTGTGTATGTAAATGTGTGAATGTGCATGTGTGTATGTATATGTGTATGTGTGTATGTGTGCATGTATGTATGTATATCTATGTGTGTATGTGTATGTGTGTTTATGTGTATGTATATGTGTATGTGTATGTGTGTATGCATATGTGTGTATGTGTATGTGTATGTGTGCATGTGTATGTGTGTATGTCTGCATGTGTGTATATGTGTATGTACATGTATGTGTGTATGTGTGTTTATGTGTATGTGTGCATGTGTGTATGTGTTTATGTGTATGTATGTGTGTATGTGTATGTGTATGTGTGTATGTATATATGTGTATGTGTGTATGTGTGTATGTATATGTGTATGTGTGCATGTGTGTATGTGTGTATGTGTATGTGTGTATGTGTATGTGTGTATGTATATATGTGTATGTGTGTATGTGTATGTGTGTATGTATGTGCAAGTGTGCATGTATGTATGTGTGTTTATGTGTATGTGTGTATGTGTATGTGTATGTGTGTATGTGTATGTGTGCATGTGTGTATGTGTATGTGTATGTGTGTTTATGTGTATGTGTGTATGTGTGTATGTGTTTATGTGTATGTGTATGTGTATGTGTGTATGTGTATGTGTGTATGTGTTTATGTGTATGTGTGTAAGCGTGTTTATGTGTATGTGTGTATGTGTACATGTGTACATGTGTGTATGTGTACATGTGTGTATGTGTATGTGAGTATGTGTGTTTATGTGTATGTGTGCATGTGTGTATGTGTGTATGTGTTTATGTGTGTATGTGTGTTTATGTGTATGTGTGTATGTGTATGTGTTTATGTGTGTATGTGTGTTTATGTGTATGTGTGTATGTGTATGTGTTTATGTGTGTATGTGTGTTTATGTGTATGTGTGTATGTGTATGTGTATGTGTGTTTATGTGTATGTATATGTGTATGTGTATGTGTGTATGCATATGTGTGTATGTGTATGTGTGCATGTGTATGTGTGTATGTATATGTGTATGTGTGTATGTCTGCATGTGTGTATATGTGTATGTACATGTATGTGTGTATGTGTGTTTATGTGTATGTGTGCATGTGTGTATGTGTGTGTGTATGTGTGTTTATGTGTATGTGAGCATGTGTGTATGTGTATGTGTGTATGTATATGTGTATGTGTGTATGTGTATGTGTATGTGTGCATGTGTGCATGTGTGTATGTGTGTATGTGTATGTGTATGTGTATGTGTGTATGTATATATGTGTATGTGTGTATGTGTATGTGTGTATGTATATGTGTATGTGTGCATGTGTGTATGTGTGTATGTGTATGTGTGTATGTGTATGTGTGTATGTGTATGTGTGTATGTGTGCATGTGTGTATGTGTGTATGTGTATGTGTGTATGTGTGTTTATGTGTATGTGTGTATGTGTGTAGGTGTGTTTATGTGTATGTGCATGTGTGCATGTGTGTATGTGTGTATGTGTATGTGTGTGTGTATGTGTATGTGTGTATGTGTATGTGTGAATGTGTATGTGTGCATGTGTGTTTGTGCATGTGTGTATGTGTGTTTATGTGTATGTGTGCATGTGTGTATGTGTGTATGTGTATGTGTGTATGCGTTTATGTGTATGTGTGTATGTGTGTTTATGTGTATGTGTGTATGTGTATGTGTTTATGTGTATGTGTGTAAGCGTGTTTATGTGTATGTGTGTATTTGTACATGTGTACATGTGTGTATGTGTGTTTATGTGTATGTGTGCATGTGTGTATGTGTAAGTGTGTTTATGTGTATGTGTGTATGTGTATGTGTTTATGTGTGTATGTGTGTTTATGTGTATGTGTGTATGTGTGTATGTGTATGTGTGTATGTGTATGTGTTTATGTGTATGTGTATGTTTATGTGTATGTGTATGTTTATGTGTGTATGTGTGTATGTATGTGTGAGGAAACTAAAACTGTTTAAACCCAACATAAGAACGTTCAGATAACGAGCTGCAGAACCCTCGCTATGACCTTAGATGTTAAAAGGGACATATAAATGAATCAATAAATACAACTTTTATTGTGATGCAATTTTAATTTTCCTTCTCTTTGGATGATCAGGATAAATAAAAGGAATAAACACTTCACATTTGACAAATGCCTTAAGTATTTTACATTTTAAAACCAATAACAAGGAATATCTCTCAAACGGGAGGGGGAGGAAAAAGCCGATGTGTTCCATGCAAATAAACTATCTCTAGCTGTTCCACGTATAAAACATTCTTACAAACGAAAATTCTTTTATCTTCATCAAATTAATCGAGATAAACATCAGCAGAATAAGTCTTATTACTTTTATCCTTGTAAGCAAAGGGAAAAAGGTAATTTACTAAGTCAAGTAACTGAAAAACTGGTCGCTAGATGTCTCCCTCCGTGGAATAATGCTTACGGTGCTAACTTCATATAACCAAGGGCGCGGGGACGATGGATTTTTTCGGGGGTTAAAATTCTTAGCATGGCTTCCTTCGGAAGGGAAGAAAAGTCGTTATGACCCGATTTAGGCACATAAAGGAACCTCAAGGCTGATAGAGAGGCCTCTGAGTAAAATTAATGGGTGTTTCACGCCCAACATAGAATGGGGACGCTGAGAACCACAGCAGTTAATGAGGGTTCATAAATAAAACACAATTTAATTTGGTTTTGGTCGCTATATGGAACAATTGAGATTCGCTTCACTTTGGTCCGTTTCAGAAAAGTTGGGTAGTTTGAAACTAATAACAAGGAATATCTCGAAAAGCGCCAACTCTACAAGGCAAACGAATATGACATAAATTGTGTCTTTTAAGGAGGTCTTCATGTTTTCTGCAGTAGACTTTGGTCAATCTCTCACGGTTTAACCGTACTGCAAAACTCATGCAGAATAAACAGGCCTTGAGAAGCTATTCCTCAAAAGTTCAAAATATATATTACCTCTTTAAAATGAGGTAGGTATTTTAATCGAAATCGTTAGAGCTATTTTTGAGAAATACATTATAAAAACATTTCAATGTAAAGGGTAGCTTGTGGTGGGGGGATTTTATTGAAAATATTCGTGTTTCATCCTTGGAAGATACTAAACGTAAATACCAAGTTTGGTATTTAACACTTTTTATGTTTTTGAGCTATGCTGACCACACATACACGGACCGTTTTCTATAAATACTTTTTTTGGACTTAGGGGGCCTCAAAACATATATTTTTGGTGAAATCTTGAAATCGAATTTTTAGGTGGAATACAATGCCTCCTCCATCAACTGCGTACATTGCTCATAAGTGCTAGAGAAAGTAAAATTATTTATTCTTCTATGTACTTTGCGTTAATATAGATAAACCTTTGCTGAAATGTTTTTACGTTCTCTACTTGTGCAGTACAAAAATTCGACACCGATATTTCATCGGAAATACAGGGTTTAGGGCCCCCTACGTCTCTGTCTTAGTATTTCATCGGAAATACAGGGTTTAGGGTCCCCTACGTCTCTGTCTTAGTATTTCATCGGAAATACAGGGTTTAGGGTCCCCTACGTCTCTGTCTTAGTATTTCATCGGAAATACAGGGTTTAGGGTCCCCTACGTGTCTGTCTTAGTATTTCATCGGAAATACAGGGTTTAGGGCCCCCTACGTCTCTGTCTTAGTATTTCATCGGAAATACAGGGTTTAGGGCCCCCTACGTCTCTGTCTTAGTATTTCATCGGAAATACAGGGTTTAGGGTCCCCTACGTGTCTGTCTTAGTATTTCATCGGAAATACAGGGTTTAGGGCCCCCTACGTCTCTGTCTTAGTATTTCATCGGAAATACAGGGTTTAGGGCCCCCTACGTGTCTGTCTTAGTATTTCATCGGAAATACAGGGTTTAGGGCCCCCTACGTGTCTGTCTTAGTATTTCATCGGAAATACAGGGTTTAGGGTCCCCTACGTGTCTGTCTTAGTATTTCATCGGAAATACAGGGTTTAGGGCCCCCTACGTGTCTGTCTTAGTATTTCATCGAAAATACAGGGTTTAGGGCCCCCTACGTGTCTGTCTTAGTATTTCATCGGAAATACAGGGTTTAGGGTCCCCTATGTCTCTGTCTTAGTATTTCATCGGAAATACAGGGTTTAGGGCCCCCTACGTGTCTGTCTTAGTATTTCATCGGAAATACAGGATTTAAGGTCCCCTACGTGTCTGTCTTAGTATTTCATCGGAAATACAGGGTTTAGGGCCCCCTACGTCTCTGTCTTAGTATTTCATCGGAAATACAGGGTTTAGGGTCCCCTACGTCTCTGTCTTAGTATTTCATCGGAAATACAGGGTTTAGGGCCCCCTACGTCTCTGTCTTAGTATTTCATCGGAAATACAGGGTTTAGGGCCTCCTACGTCTCTGTCTTAGTATTTCATCGGAAATACAGGGTTTAGGGCCCCCTACGTCTCTGTCTTAGTATTTCATCGGAAATACAGGGTTTAGGGTCCCCTACGTGTCTGTCTTAGTATTTCATCGGAAATACAGGATTTAGGGTCCCCTATGTCTCTGTCTTAGTATTTCATCGGAAATACAGGATTTAGGGCCCCCTATGTCTCTGTCTTAGTATTTCATCGGAAATACAGGGTTTAGGGCCCCCTACGTGTCTGTCTTAGTATTTCATCGGAAATACAGGGTTTAGGGCCCCCTACGTCTCAGTCTTAGTATTTCATCGGAAATACAGGGTTTAGGGCCCCCTACGTCTCTGTCTTAGTATTTCATCGGAAATACAGGGTTTAGGGCCCCCTACGTCTCTGTCTTAGTATTTCATCGGAAATACAGGGTTTAGGGCCCCCTACGTGTCTGTCTTAGTATTTCATCGGAAATACAGGATTTAGGGCCCCCTACGTCTCTGTCTTAGTATTTCATCGGAAATACAGGGTTTAGGGCCCCCTATGTCTCTGTCTTAGTATTTCATCGGAAATACAGGGTTTAGGGCCCCCTATGTCTCTGTCTTAGTATTTCATCGGAAATACAGGGTTTAGGGCCCCCTATGTCTCTGTCTTAGTATTTCATCGGAAATACAGGATTTAGGGCCCCCTATGTCTCTGTCTTAGTATTTCATCGGAAATACAGGATTTAGGGCCCCCTATGTCTCTGTCTTAGTATTTCATCGGAAATACAGGATTTAGGGCCCCCTATGTCTCTGTCTTAGTATTTCATCGGAAATACGGGGTTTAGGGCCCCCTACGTGTCTGTCTTAGTATTTCATCGGAAATACAGGGTTTAGGGCCCCCTATGTCTCTGTCTTAGTATTTCATCGGAAATACAGGGTTTAGGGCCCCCTATGTCTCTGTCTTAGTATTTCATCGGAAATACGGGGTTTAGGGCCCCCTACGTGTCTGTCTTAGTATTTCATCGGAAATACAGGGTTTAGGGCCCCCTATGTCTCTGTCTTAGTATTTCATCGGAAATACAGGGTTTAGGGCCCCCTACGTGTCTGTCTTAGTATTTCATCGGAAATACAGGGTTTAGGCCCCCTACGTGTCTGTCTTAGTATTTCATCGGAAATACAGGGTTTAGGCCCCCTATGTCTCTGTCTTAGTATTTCATCGGAAATACGGGGTTTAGGGTCCCCTACGTGTCTGTCTTAGTATTTCATCGGAAATACAGGGTTTAGGGCCCCCTACGTGTCTGTCTTAGTATTTCATCGGAAATACAGGGTTTAGGGTCCCCTACGTGTCTGTCTTAGTATTTCATCGGAAATACAGGGTTTAGGGTCCCCTACGTGTCTGTCTTAGTATTTCATCGGAAATACAGGGTTTAGGGTCCCCTACGTGTCTGTCTTAGTATTTCATCGGAAATACAGGGTTTAGGGTCCCCTACGTGTCTGTCTTAGTATTTCATCGGAAATACAGGGTTTAGGGCCCCCTACGTGTCTGTCTTAGTATTTCATCGGAAATACAGGGTTTAGGGACCCCTACGTGTCTGTCTTAGTATTTCATCGGAAATACAGGGTTTAGGGCCCCCTATGTCTCTGTCTTAGTATTTCATCGGAAATACAGGATTTAGGGCCCCCTACGTCTCTGTCTTAGTATTTCATCGGAAATACAGGGTTTAGGCCCCCTACGTCTCTGTCTTAGTATTTCATCGGAAATACAGGGTTTAGGCCCCCTACGTCTCTGTCTTAGTATTTCATCGGAAATACAGGGTTTAGGGCCCCCTACGTGTCTGTCTTAGTATTTCATCGGAAATACAGGGTTTAGGGTCCCCTACGTGTCTGTCTTAGTATTTCATCGGAAATACAGGGTTTAGGGCCCCCTACGTGTCTGTCTTAGTATTTCATCGGAAATACAGGGTTTAGGGCCCCCTACGTGTCTGTCTTAGTATTTCATCGGAAATACAGGGTTTAGGGCCCCCTATGTCTCTGTCTTAGTATTTCATCGGAAATACAGGATTTAGGGCCCCCTACGTCTCTGTCTTAGTATTTCATCGGAAATACAGGGTTTAGGCCCCCTACGTCTCTGTCTTAGTATTTCATCGGAAATACAGGGTTTAGGCCCCCTACGTCTCTGTCTTAGTATTTCATCGGAAATACAGGGTTTAGGGCCCCCTATGTCTCTGTCTTAGTATTTCATCGGAAATACGGGGTTTAGGGCCCCCTACGTGTCTGTCTTAGTATTTCATCGGAAATACGGGGTTTAGGGCCCCCTACGTGTCTGTCTTAGTATTTCATCGGAAATACGGGGTTTAGGGCCCCCTACGTGTCTGTCTTAGTATTTCATCGGAAATACGGGGTTTAGGGCCCCCTACGTGTCTGTCTTAGTATTTCATCGGAAATACAGGATTTAGGGCCCCCTATGTCTCTGTCTTAGTATTTCATCGGAAATACAGGGTTTAGGGCCCCCTATGTCTCTGTCTTAGTATTTCATCGGAAATACAGGATTTAGGGCCCCCTATGTCTCTGTCTTAGTATTTCATCGGAAATACAGGGTTTAGGGCCCCCTACGTGTCTGTCTTAGTATTTCATCGGAAATACGGGGTTTAGGGCCCCCTACGTGTCTGTCTTAGTATTTCATCGGAAATACGGGGTTTAGGGCCCCCTACGTCTCTGTCTTAGTATTTCATCGGAAATACAGGGTTTAGGGCCCCCTATGTCTCTGTCTTAGTATTTCATCGGAAATACAGGATTTAGGGCCCCCTACGTGTCTGTCTTAGTATTTCATCGGAAATACGGGGTTTAGGGCCCCCTACGTGTCTGTCTTAGTATTTCATCGGAAATACGGGGTTTAGGGTCCCCTATGTCTCTGTCTTAGTATTTCATCGGAAATACGGGGTTTAGGGCCCCCTACGTGTCTGTCTTAGTATTTCATCGGAAATACGGGGTTTAGGGCCCCCTACGTGTCTGTCTTAGTATTTCATCGGAAATACGGGGTTTAGGGCCCCCTACGTCTCTGTCTTAGTATTTCATCGGAAATACAGGGTTTAGGGTCCCCTACGTCTCTGTCTTAGTATTTCATCGGAAATACGGGGTTTAGGGCCCCCTATGTCTCTGTCTTAGTATTTCATCGGAAATACAGGATTTAGGGCCCCCTACGTGTCTGTCTTAGTATTTCATCGGAAATACGGGGTTTAGGGCCCCCTACGTGTCTGTCTTAGTATTTCATCGGAAATACGGGGTTTAGGGTCCCCTATGTCTCTGTCTTAGTATTTCATCGGAAATACAGGATTTAGGGCCCCCTACGTGTCTGTCTTAGTATTTCATCGGAAATACGGGGTTTAGGGCCCCCTACGTGTCTGTCTTAGTATTTCATCGGAAATACGGGGTTTAGGGTCCCCTATGTCTCTGTCTTAGTATTTCATCGGAAATACGGGGTTTAGGGCCCCCTACGTGTCTGTCTTAGTATTTCATCGGAAATACGGGGTTTAGGGCCCCCTACGTGTCTGTCTTAGTATTTCATCGGAAATACGGGGTTTAGGGCCCCCTACGTGTCTGTCTTAGTATTTCATCGGAAATACGGGGTTTAGGGCCCCCTATGTCTCTGTCTTAGTATTTCATCGGAAATACAGGATTTAGGGCCCCCTACGTGTCTGTCTTAGTATTTCATCGGAAATACGGGGTTTAGGGCCCCCTACGTGTCTGTCTTAGTATTTCATCGGAAATACGGGGTTTAGGGTCCCCTATGTCTCTGTCTTAGTATTTCATCGGAAATACAGGATTTAGGGCCCCCTACGTGTCTGTCTTAGTATTTCATCGGAAATACGGGGTTTATGGCCCCCTACGTGTCTGTCTTAGTATTTCATCGGAAATACGGGGTTTAGGGTCCCCTATGTCTCTGTCTTAGTATTTCATCGGAAATACGGGGTTTAGGGCCCCCTACGTGTCTGTCTTAGTATTTCATCGGAAATACGGGGTTTAGGGCCCCCTACGTGTCTGTCTTAAGAGCATGAAACACGAACATTGTTCTGTCCTTTATATGGAACATTTTTCGAAGCTTTTGATTTTCTCAAAGAGAGCTCTAACGACTTTGATTAATGTGTTTAAGATGACGAATGAAATGTATATCTTGCATTTTCTGGGACTTTCTTCTGAAAACCTCTTCATTCCAGATGACTTTTTATAACTCGACGAAAGCTTACTGCTGAAGAATGAGAATCAAAATTAAACACAGAGTTTGTCAAGATGTTTTGTTTCTTTGTAGATTTAGCATTTCCAATGTATTCCTTTTTATTAGTTTCAATTTTAAGCTACAAACTTTTCTCAAGCGAAAAAGCCAATTTTCGTTTTCTCTCTTTCGTTTTACTGCCTGGAATACAAAAGAGAATCGAATTTCAATTGTTTCAAGTAGCGATAATTTTTAAATATTTTACAATCGCTTTAGCCCTGTATATTTTCTTATTTCCCTTCAGCTTAGAAGGCAGCAAGCAATAAGAACATTTCTGCTAAGGTTTAGCTCGATGTATTTTACCAGTCTGAAGAGTGAATGCAGACGGCCACGAGTGGAAGCTTCCATTCAACACAAACAGATAAGCGGAATTACGTCATCACTCCCGGTGCATGTGGACAGGTTCGAATCAGGTCAAAATGCAAACACCACCGCGCGTAGTCATACGCTCACAAAGTAGACAATTAATATTCATTAGTAATTAAGAAAACAGCAAGTTTATCCTGCTGTGGGTCGTTTAGTTTGTTGCTGTTTACGTGCGCTGTGCTGATGTTTTGACGGTCAGACTGCACTACTCTATATTCCCACGTTCTCTGACCACGCTAAACCGTGCCATGCTACACCAGCCAGCTCCCTCAACAACTGCATTCTTTCGCCGGACAGGGCAAGGAACGTTTTTTTAATGATATAGCTAGGGATAGTCATGTGAATGCATAGAGAAAGCATGTGAATGTAACAGTAATATTTTTAAAAGATTCACCAAGGACTTTTTGTGTAAATTCCCGTCTACGTTTATTGCATACCAGTTTCATTTTCAGAGATGGGGTTTCCCAAATGACATTAGCAACCTTCAGCTGTTTCCTCGCCCGATGTCGACACGAGGAAGTGGGTCACGAGTAACAAAATGGGCAGGTCGGGAAAGGGTTCCTCTTCACGGCGACGTTCCTTTGAAGTCGTACTGCCCCCTTTGTGTCGGGATCAAGTGCTCAACACCGTTCCTTTAAAACAAAACACAAACTTTGTGAGCAAGCGATGCAATCTCAAGTAACCCGGTTACTGCAGATATCTCACGATAAATCTCATAATATGAGACCGAGCTAACATTTCAACAAGAAGAAATCAAAATCAGAAGTGTTACACTTTCATGCTGCTCCACAAACAAACTTCTTACAAAAGATCATTCTTCTTTCTACACAATGCTAGTCGAGATAAACATTAGCAGAATGTTCTTATTACTTAGTTCCTTATAAGTAGAAGGCAACTAAAGGAATGAACTAGGCTAAAGTGATAGTCAAATGTTTTAAAAGCTGTCATTATGTGATGTCATTGCAAATCACTTCTTTGCTTGGCCAGGAGTAGACAAAAGAAAAACGGACACTATCTGTCTTAGAAAAGTTTAAGTACTTTAAAACTGAAACCAACAACAAGGGATATCCAAATAACGGCCAGCTCCACTTTAAAACTGAAACCAACAACAAGGGATATCCAAATAACGGCCAGCTCCACTTTAAAACTGAAACCAACAACAAGGGATATCCAAATAACGGCCAGCTCCACTTTAAAACTGAAACCAACAACAAGGGATATCCAAATAACGGCCAGCTCCACTTTAAAACTGAAACCAACAACAAGGGATATCCAAATGACGGCCAGCTCCACTTTAAAACTGAAACCAACAACAAGGGATATCCAAATAACGGCCAGCTCCACTAAAGATGTACATGACTTAAATTGTTTGTTTTAACGAGCTCTACATTTTATGTCAAGTATGTTTTTGTCTATTTCTTACGGTTTACAAGTTATGCAACATTCAGAAAAAAATCATCCAGAATAAAGATATCTTCAGAGGCAATTTCCAGAAAATTCAATAAATATGTCTTATATTAATGTAAATATCTTTAATATAGTTATTTTAATCAAAATTGTTCCAGCCTTTTTGGAGAAAATCAAAATTGGCAAATATGTTTCCATGTAAAGCTGGGAGTGGAAGGATTTTCTTGAAAACCTTCGTGTCGCCTTTTTGGAAAACTGAACTGAAATACCAAGTTTGGTATTTAACGGACTTTTCGTCTTTGAGCTATGCTGTTCAAAGAAAAACACGCACACGAACTTTTTACCAAAAAT
Source organism: Hymenopus coronatus (assembly GCA_030762935.1). NCBI lineage: Eukaryota > Metazoa > Arthropoda > Insecta > Mantodea > Hymenopodidae > Hymenopus > Hymenopus coronatus. The sequence goes on along the minus strand of CM060886.1, from coordinate 142,860,819 downwards.
GCTTTTATTGGATTCAGGGGGACCCAAAACCTATATTTCTGGTGAAACCTCGGTTTCGAGTTTTTGGGTGGACTACAATACCTTCTCTATCCACTATGTACATTGTACATGCGGGGCTAGAGAAAGTAAAAATCTGGTGTGCTCCATTCACATGACTTTCTCTACATCTCTGCAAAAATGTTGTTAAAAAGCTCATGCTTCTATTTATTTCAAGATAATCCAGAAGAAAATTAGCAGAAATAGTCTTATTACTTGCTTCCTTGTAAGTAGAAGCGAAATAAGGGAGTACCATAGGTTAAAGTGATAGTCAAAAGCTGGTTGCTATGTGACTGAAGTTCCTTTGTGTGTATGGGCAGGTGTTGACAAATTCCTGTATGAGAAAAGTATACGTTTTTCAAAGCTGAAACAAATAACAAGGAAAATAGCAAAAACGACCAACTTCACGAAAAAATGTATATAACATAAATTGTGTGTTTTAACGTGCTCTACATATTTGTGTGGTAAGTTTTTGTCCATATCTTACGGTTTAGCAGTTATGCAAACTTGCGTAAAATTCATCCAGAATAAAGTAGTCTTTAGAGGCTATTTCCAGAAAATTCAAGATATACATTTTATTTTTCAGGTAAATATCTTTAATATACGATATTTTGATCAAAATTGTTAGACCCATTTTGGACAAAATCAAAATTTTCGAAAAAAGTTCCATGTAAAGGGTAGTTGAGGGTGGGTGAAAATCTTCGTGTCGCATCCATGGAAGATACCAAACCTAAATACCAAGTTTGGTTTTTAACGGACTTTTAGTTTTTGAGCTGTGCTGCCCACAGACACACACACGAACATTTTTATAAAAATGATTTTGTTTCTTTTGACTCAGGAGGACCCAAAACATGTATTTCCGGTGAAATCTCAGTATCGAAGTTTTGGGTGCATTACAATACCTTCTATATATACTATGTATACATAGTTGGTCTAGAGAAAGTAGAAATGAATATAACATAAATGGTGTGTGGATTGAGTTGTTGCCTCTCTCTCGCGGTTTGCTAGCTATACAAACATCGTCCAGAAGTTCTCAGAGACTTTGACCAGAAAAATCAAGATATGCATTTCGTTTGTAATAAAATATCTTTTAATCAAAATCTTAAGAGCGATTTTTGATTAAAGCAAAATTTTGAACATTTTTACATGTAAAAAGTAGTTTGGAGTGTGGTGAATTTTTCTCAATCTTCATATCGCATCCTTGGAAGATACCAAACCTAAATACCAAGTTTGGTTTTTTACGGTATTTTCGGTTTTGAGCTATGCTGTTCACAGATACACACACATGCACACACACACACAGACAGACAGATAGACATGGAACTTTGTCTAAAAATGCTTTTTTCTGTATTAAGGGGTCTCAAAACATGCATTTCCGGTGAAATCTTGGATTGAAATTTTAGGATGCAATAAAATACATTCTGTTTACACCAATTGCATAGTACGTGTAGAGAAAGTAAAAATATGTGTTCCATTCACATGACTTTCTCTACATCTCTGCAACAAATTATTGTCTTATGCTTTTATTTACTTCATGCTAATCGAGAAACAGCAGAAACATTTAACTATCGTTCACCTCGACGTCCTCTATTTCTATATTTCATATTTGAAATTGCTTTATCGTTTTCAATAAGACTAAATGTTTGGCAGCTTTTAGTTCAGGTCTGGTGAACACGATCGGCTAACTTGAAAGAAAACCCTCGTTAGTGACAGTATAAATATACTGGCACACAACGAACCGGACTTCTAGCACAAATTAAAACAAAATAAAATATTTGGTTCATAAGTTCCAGTCTGTTGTCAAGACAGATGGAGTTAATGTTATTGCACTTTATTGAGTTTGGATCTCCCAGTGTGCACTTATATATCTAACACTCTGTATACTCAAATACAATGGCAAAGGTATCAAGTCCAAAGCTTAAAACCCCAGAACATGATTCCTAAAATAGAAAAGCTACAGCAAACTAAGTTGGAAATTCTATGACTTCAAACAGGCAACACGTATAGAGAACTGACGCTAGTGTGCTCTCATACCACTAACTCAAATATAAAGATATCACATTAAATCCACTAGAACATGATTCTTAACTTTGTCAGAAAACTCACCTTTGAAATTCTGACTATAACACTTCAAAAATGAAACACATTTAGAGAATTGTCGCTACAGCTGGCAACACTGTTTGTCCATGAGTACAAGGGTCAAAGACTGGGTTGTGCAATTTGGAAGCGTTAGCGACCCTGTTACGGTTCACCTGCTACTATCAGATCTGGCTGCATTTCCCTGAAACACAGCCTTGGCCGCATTGCTGATACCCTCCTCTATTTTAATCTCTGTACCCTATTTAAAGCCGCTTCTAGTCTTATGCGAGACAAAGTGTCAGTTTACGATTTTCTTACCCATGGATTAACACTTTTTCCCGCACTATGTCGATGTTTGCGTTTGTAGCAATTTGAAACTGAAGTGCTGAAAGAAAAAGCTTGGAGTTGATTTTTCTCTCTCTTTTGCCCTATATTCGCATCATTTGCTTATGTTACCCTACACCTCACAGGTGCTCGTCTAAAGACGATAAAAACTCTATGGAGATTACTGTGACCCAGTTTCCACGAAATGAGGCCAGTGCAACAGAATTGCGAATAAATTTCAACTCGGGGTAGTAAATACGTTGTGTAAAGACGCCCATGTGACTTAGTGAGGTAAAGTGTGTTTACGCTTTCACTCGAATTTTCTGATGCTACTTTCACTAAGAGCTCGCACTGTCTGCTGGGAACAATAACAGCGTGCTAACTGCATTTGTCTTCTGTTGCCAACATTTCTAGTGGGCAAACCACATATTATCACGGGTTCGATTCGTGTTTGGGACGAGGAAGTTTTCTTTAAACAGAATCATAATTTGGCAGAGTAAATATCAGTTTATAAAATAGCAACGCTATTAAAAACAAACTTAAATTAACCTTTAGTCCAAAGAGTAATAATGCCATGGGTTATTACGAAACTAAATACCATCGATATGAATGTAGAAGTTACACGCAGGGCTAAACACATTTAAAAAAATCTGATATGCTACACTCACATGACTTTCTCTAGCTACTCTACAAATAGGCTTCTTACAAAAGATATTTCTTCTTCCAACACCATGCAAATCGAGATAAAAATTAGCAGAATTTTATTACTTAGTTCCTTATAAGTAGACTGGAACTAAGGGAATACACTAGGCTAAAGTGATAGTCAAATGTTTTAAAAGCTGTCGTTAAACCACTGTCATTGCAAATCGCTTCTTAGCTTGGCCAGGAGTAAAACAAAAGCAAAACGGACACTTTCGTCTGAGAAAAGTATAAGTACTTCACAATTGAAACTAATAACAAGGAATACCTCGAAAACGGTAAGCTCCACGAAAAAAAAAAAAAGTGTATTTGGCATAAGTTGTATGGGTTTTAGAACCTATTCCCGGAAAATTCAAGATATACATTTTATTTGTGATAGATATGGCTTTAATATGTGGTATTTTAATCAAAAGCGTTAGAGCCATTTTTAAGTAAAACATTTTCGAAAATGTTTCCATGTAAAGGGAAGTTAGGGGTGGGAAGGACTCACTTGAAAATGTTCATATCGCATCCTTGCAAGATACCAAGTTTGGTATTTTCGTTTTTGAGCTATGCACTGACACAGACACGAACCTGTTTCTGAAGATGCTTTTTTTTTTATTCAGGGGGTCATAAAACATGTAATTCCGGTGAAATATCGACATTGAATTTTTGGGTGGAGTACAATACTTCTCTATCCCTATGTATATTTACGAGAAAGTAAAGATTTCCATTCTCATGGCTTTTCTACACCCCTGTAACAAGTTATTGTTGAAAAGTTTATTCTCTGTACTTCAGGCTGAGATTAGCATTGTTTTATTACTTGCTTGCTTAAGTAGAAGTGAAATACACTGGGCTAAAGCTGTAGTGAAACATTTTAAAGCTCGCTGCCAGTTTACAAATTACGGCATGAGAAACTTAGGTATTTTAAAACCCAATATCTCGAAAACGATCAACTCCACGAAAAAATATATATGACATAAATTGTGCGTTTTAACGAGATCTACGTTGTATCAACATCGTTGCTGCCATTTTATATATGTATCAACATCATTGCTGCCATTTTATATATGTATCAACATCATTGCTGCCATTTTATATATGTATCAACATCGTTGCTGCCATTTTATATATGTATCAACATCGTTGCTGCCATTTTATATATGTATCAACATCATTGCTGCCATTTTATATATGTATCAACATCATTGCTGCCATTTTATATACGTATCAACATCATTGCTGCCATTTTATATATGTATCAACATTGTTGCTGCCATTTTATATATGTATCAACATCGTTGCTGCCATTTTATATATGTATCAACATCATTGCTGCCATTTTATGTATGTATCAACATCATTGCTGCCATTTTATATATGTATCAACCTCGTTGCTGCCATTTTATTTGTCATGTAAATATATTTTATATATGTATCAACATCATTGCTGCCATTTTATATATGTATCAACATCGTTGCTGCCATTTATATATGTATCAACATCATTGCTGCCATTTTATATATGTATCAACAGCATTGCTGCCATTTTATATATGTATCAACATCGTTGCTGCCATTTTATTTGTCATGTAAATATATTTTATATATGTATCAACATCGTTGCTGCCATTTTATATATGTATCAACATCGTTGCTGCCATTTTATATATGTATCAACATCATTGCTGCCATTTTATATATGTATCAACATCATTGCTGCCATTTTATTTGTCATGTAAATATATTTTATATAGGTATCAACATCATTGCTGCCTTTTTTTATATGTATCAACATCGTTGCTGCTATTTTATATATGTATCAACATCGTTGCTGCCATTTTATATATGTATCAACATCGTTGCTGCCATTTTATATATGTATCAACATCATTGCTGCCATTTTTGAGAACAGGAACATTTACTAATTATTTTCCATGAAGCTTTTGGAATTATATCAACTTTCCATTTCTCAGTTGTCGTGACCAAATACACACGGACAGATACACACACAGACACTGATCTTTTTCTAAAAATGCAATTTTTTAATAAAGGAGTCCCTAAAACATGTATTTCGCTATGTAAAGACTTCGAATTTCGTTCATTCCCTCGTAGGGAAAAAAATACTGATTTTACTTTCTCTACATTTACTATGTACTAGTGTAGAGAAGGTATTGTACTCCACCCAAAAATTCGATACCGAGATTTCACTGAAAATACATGTTTTGGGGAGTTGCTTCATGGAGTTTGCCGCTTTCAAGATATTCCTTGCTATAGATCCCAGTTTTGAAATACTTAAACTTTTCTCATATGGGGTTGGCAACGCTTGGCTACGCAAAAAAGCGATTTTCAATCCCATAGCAACCACATTTTAAAACATTTGACTGTCGGTTTAGACTAAAGTATTGCCTTAGTTCCCTTCTACTTATAAAGGAACTAAGTAATAAGACCGTGTCTGCTAATGTTTTGGCATTAAATACAAGAAATAGCTTATGAACAATAATTTGTTACAGAGATGTAGAGAAAGTCATGTGAATGGAGCACGTCAGCATTTTTCTTTGGAAATAATCGTGCCACATGGAACTTAAATACAAGAAATAGCTTATGAACAATAATTTGTTACAGAGATGTAGAGAAAGTCATGTGAATGGAGCACGTCAGCATTTTTATTTGGAAATAATCGTGCCACATGGAACTTAAATACAAGAAATAGCTTATGAACAATAATTTGTTACAGAGATGTAGAGAAAGTCATGTGAATGGAGCACGTCAGGATTTTTCTTTGGAAATAATCGTGCCACATGGAACTTAAATATCATGATTGGTATTTAATGGACTTTCGTTTTTGAGTTTTTTCACATACACGACTTTTTTTAAATGTTTTATTTATTTGTTTGTTTCAGGGGTCCTCTAACCATTTTCGGGTGAAATCTAGAAAACGAACTTTTTAGTAGAATACAGTAGTTTGTCCATCTGCTGTGAGCATAGTACGTACAGAAAGTGAAGGAATTCCTGAGCGATGTCAGAGAGCACCGTATAACAGAAACAGTCTGTGTTCGAGATTAAGCCTGTCTGATTCACAAATTAGATGTACATAGTGTATAGAAAAGGTATTGTAAAGCATCCAAAAATTCAAAAGCCATATTTCACCGGAAATACATGTTTTGAGACTCCCTGAATAAAAAAAAAACATTTTTAGAAAAATGTCCATGTGTGTGTGTCTGTTTATATGTGTGTGTGTGTCTGTGGGCAGCATAGCTCAAAAACGAAAGGACCCTTAAATACCAAACTTTGTATTTAAGTTTGGTATCTTCCAAGGATGCGGCACGAAGATTTTCAAGAAAATCCCCCCACCCCCAACTACCCTTTACATGGAAAAAAATTCGAAATGTTTGATTTTCTCAAAAATGACTCTACCGATTTTAATTAAAATACGGTATGTTAAAATATTTACATGGCAAATGTAATGTACATTTTCTGGGAATAGCCTCTTTATTCTTGATGTGTTTTGCATATAACGAGTAGACAAAACCTCACTACACAACATATCTGCATCTCGTTAAAACGCACAATTTATGTCATATATATTTTTTTCATGGAGTTCATACTTTTTTAGATATTCTTTGTTATTGGTTTCAGTTTTAAAATACTTAAAGACATACGGGAATTTGTCAACTCCTTGCCATAGAAAGCGGGATCTCTGCCATCACCCTTGTAGGTAGAAGCGCAATAAGGGAGTACCTTAGGTTAAAGTGATAGCCAAAAACTGGTTGCTATGTCACTGATGTTCCTTTGTTTGTATGGACACGAGCTGGCAAATTCCTGTATGAGAAAATTTTTTCAAGCCTGAAACTAATAAATAACAAGGAATATCTCAAAAGCCATCAGCTCCATGAAAAAGATACCATGTGATCTACATTTTTTGTGTAGGAAGTTTTTGTCTATATCTTACCAGTTATGCAAAATTCAATAAAAGTCCTCCAAAATAAACAGGTTTTTTTGGGCTATTGCCAGAAAATTCAAGATATACATTTTATTTGGCAGTTAAATGTCTTAAATATAAGAGATTGTAATCAAAATCGTTTTAGCCATTTTTGAGAAAATCAAAATATTGGAAAAAAGTTAAATGTAAAGGGTAGTTCGGGTGGGAGGATTTTCTTGAGAATCTTCGTGTCGCATATTTGGAAGATACCAAACTTAAATACCAAGTTTGGTGTTTAGCGCTCCCTTTCGTTTTTGAGTTATGCTGTCCATAGACACACACACACACACACACACTTACACATATAGATGCACACACCCAGAACTTTCTTCAAAAATGCTTTTTTTTGGAGGGGGGGGGGGGGTTCAGGGAGCCTAAAACGTGAATTTGCGGCGAAATCTTGGTATCGTATTTTTATGTGAAATGCAATACTTTATCTATACATTCTGTACATACTACGTGCAAGAAAGTAAAAATATAAAGCTCCTTAAAACACACATTGTCATATACAGTATTTTTGTAGAGCTATCCTTCTGTTATTGATTCCAGTTTTAAAACGCCTTCTTAAAACTTTTCTGAAACGGGAAGTCGTCATACGTTGCATTACTCTTTTGTTTTAGTTGTGCCCATGGAAAGAGAGCATAGCGACACTTTTAAAGCATTTGCTTGTCAGTTTAACCTAGCATAGTCCCTTGTTCTCCTTCTGCTTATAAGGAGTGAAGTAATAAAACCATTTCTGACATTTGCTTGTCAGTTTAACCTAGCATAGTCCCTTGTTTTCCTTCTGCTTATAAGGAGTGAAGTAATAAAACCATTTCTGACATTTGCTTGTCAGTTTAATCTAGCATACTCCCTTGTTTTCCTTCTGCTTATAAGGAGTGAAGTAATAAAACCATTTCTGACATTTGCTTGTCAGTTTAACCTAGCATAGTCCCTTGTTCTCCTTCTGCTTATAAGGAGTGAAGTAATAAAACCATTTCTGACATTTGCTTGTCAGTTTAACCTAGCATAGTCCCTTGTTCTCCTTCTGCTTATAAGGAGTGAAGTAATAAAACCATTTCTGACATTTGCTTGTCAGTTTAACCTAGCATAGTCCCTTGTTTTCCTTCTGCTTATAAGGAGTGAAGTAATAAAACCATTTCTGACATTTGCTTGTCAGTTTAATCTAGCATACTCCCTTGTTTTCCTTCTGCTTATAAGGAGTGAAGTAATAAAACCATTTCTGACATTTGCTTGTCAGTTTAACCTAGCATAGTCCCTTGTTCTCCTTCTGCTTATAAGGAGTGAAGTAATAAAACCATTTCTGACATTTGCTTGTCAGTTTAACCTAGCATAGTCCCTTGTTCTCCTTCTGCTTATAAGGAGTGAAGTAATAAAACCATTTCTGACATTTGCTTGTCAGTTTAATCTAGCATACTCCCTTGTTTTCCTTCTGCTTATAAGGAGTGAAGTAATAAAACCATTTCTGACATTTGCTTGTCAGTTTAACCTAGCATAGTCCCTTGTTCTCCTTCTGCTTATAAGGAGTGAAGTAATAAAACCATTTCTGACATTTGCTTGTCAGTTTAACCTAGCATAGTCCCTTGTTCTCCTTCTGCTTATAAGGAGTGAAGTAATAAAACCATTTCTGACATTTGCTTGTCAGTTTAATCTAGCATAGTCCCTTGTTCTCCTTCTGCTTATAAGGAGTGAAGTAATAAAACCATTTCTGCCAATGTTTATCTCGATTAAAAGAATGTTTTTTCTCAGAACGGCTTGTTTGCAGATCAGATAGTCACGTTAAGCCCTTTGCAAGGATGCGACACAAAGATTTTCAAGAAAATCCCTCCTACGCAAACTATTCTTTACATGGAACATCTTTCGAAATTTTTGATATTGCAAAAAATGGCTCTAATGTTTTTGATTAAAATATCACAATTTAAGTGTATATCTTGTGAGAATTGTGAGACCTCTTCTTTCTGGGTGACCTTTGAGCAGCTGATAAGAGAAAGACAGCATCTTACTGAACAAAAATGGACCTATATAAAAAAGTACATAATTATTGTTTGTGGAACTCACCATTTACGTAATATTGTTGGCTATAGGATTAAATTTTCCAATAATTCGGAATTGGGAAGTCGTTATTCATATGATTTATCTTAGTCGAGCAAAGAGAATGGAATTGCGATACCATTACATAGTGACCGGCTTTTAAAATATTTGACTATCGTTTTAGACTATTGTAATTCCTTATTTGTCTTTACAAAGAAATAACACCGTAATAAAATACTTCTGCTAATATTTACCTTGATAAGTGTTAAGTAGTTAGAAGAATTAGATTTTATAAGAATAGGTAAAGACAGTTATGATATAAAACACATAGGATGTTAATATTTTTCGTTTTTTGTAGTCTACTGACTCTCCCCCAGGATTTACAAGCGAGTGCCCGGAGGTCAGGCACGAAATGAAGAACCTGGAACGAGTGCTCGGCCCGTAGTCAGGCATATGCGTGAGGAAGTGGATGAAAGGAACGGTAATTATGGAGCAATTGGTGGCGTGACTGGCGGGGGAAACCGGACGACCGGGAGAAAACCCGCCCAGACGCTGCTTCGTCCACCACAAATCTCACATGCGTGGGATCGAACCCGGCCCACCTGATTTTAATATTAAAACGTCAAATGAATCGGGTATGTTTATAAAGCATTAGATACTTATTAATCAATGTCACCACTACCTTCAATGATACCTACAGAATTCGCTTAATGCGGTTGGTAGCCCTGATTTAAGGCGCAGTTTGCGACGCAGCACGATCGTCAGATGCACCAGCCCTTCTTTACACACAGTATTGTTTTCCGTTTGTTTATTCGCTTGTCACTTTTGTTGACAGATGAGCGACTAAATGTCAGAATGTGTTTTGTTTCACTGACTGCGAGGTCACGTAACGTTATCTCTTCCGTTTATTGTTGTTTGCTGTAACGTCTGCAGATTTTAAAGAAATGATGGCGCAACAATTTCACAGAAACTTGATAACTTCAATTGTATTGTCTAACCGTTTCTAGGTTGATCCAGTAACCAGTGTACCGTCATATAACACAATAGCAATGCGCGCAAAAAGTAATCCCATGACAATTATCTAAGTACCATAATGAATTTATACTTAACTGTTTAATTAACCTGGTTTACACCGTTAATTGCAACTCCCACCACGCCATTTGTATAAGTCACCTGATATCCGGAATGTTGTTTACAACAATAATATCACTGAAAAAAACCTGAAGTGTTCCATTCTCTTGACTTTCTCTACATCTCTGTGGCAACTTATTGTTCATAAGCTTATTCTTCCATCTGCTTCATGATAATCGAGATAAACATTAGCAGAAACGGTCTTATTACTTATAAGTAGAACGGAAGTACACCGACAGTCAAATGTTTTAAAATGTGGTTGATATCCGTTTCTTTACGTGGCCAGGAGTGGACAAGTTTCCGCATAAGAAAAGTATGTCTTTTAAATCTAAAACCAATAACAAGGAATATCTCGAAACGATCAAGTCCACGAAAGAAGCGTGTATGACCTAAATTGTGTATTTTAATGAGATCTAAACCTGGAGAAATAGGTTTACTATCATCCAGAATAAAGATGTCTTCAGAGGCTATTCCCAGGAAATTCAAGATATACATTTTATCTGGAATGTAAATATCTTTACTATAAAAAATTATTATATCAAAATCGTTACAGCAATTTTTTACAAAACCAAAATGTTGTAAACTTTTTCCATGTAAACGGTAGTTGGGGGACAGAAAATGTTTGTGTCGAATTCTTGGAAGATACCAAGTTTGGTATTTAAGGGTTTTTTCCTTTTTGAGCTATGCTGCTCACAGACAGTCAGATAGATATACGCGGATATTTCTAAAAATGCTTATTTTGAATTCAGGGGGTCTCAAACATATATTTCTGGTACCGAATTTTTGGGTGCAATACAATATCTTCTCTATACACTATGTACATAGTACGTGTAGAGAAAGTAAAATTGGCACAAAGACTTTTATTACTTGCTCCCTTGTAAACAAAGGAGCACCATCGGCCAAACCGATACTCAAATATTCTAAACGCTGGTTGCAATGTGGTTGTAATTCCTTTGTTTGCATGGACAGCAGTTGACAAATTGCCGTGTGAGAAAAGTATAAGGTTTTTGAAGCAGAAACCAATAACAAGGAATATGTCAAAAACAGTCAACTGCACGAAAAAAATTATTATAATATAAATTGTAGGTTTTAAGGAAATCTACCTTTTTGTTAAGTAGGTTTCGCCCATCTCTTGCGGTTTACCAGTTATGCAAAATTCATCATTTCAGTAATGCTGCCCACAGTCACAAACACACCCTCACACACATACACACAGACAGACAAACACACATGGACATTTTTCTATAAACGATTTTTTCGGTTTTAAGGGACCTCAAAACGTGTATTTCCGGTGAAATCTCGGCTTAGAGCTATTGGGTGCAGTACAATACCTTGTCTATACACTATGTAAATAGTAAGTATAGAGAAAGTAGATACAGAGATTTCAGCGGGAATATATGTTTTGAGGTCTGTATTCTACCAGAATGTTCCCGAAAATGCATGTTTTATTGATCTGTTTGGGGGAGCGATCTATCTGACTGGAGCATTTCCTCGGTGCTGATAAATATCGGAGAGCCATCCTAATGTGTTATTGATCTGTTTGGGGAGCGATCTATCTGACTGGAGCATTTCCTCAGTGCTGATAAATATCGGAGAGCCATCCTAATGTGTTATTGATCTGTTAGGGGGAGCGATCTATCTGACTGGAGCATTTCCTCAGTGCTGATAAATATCGGAGAGCCATCCTAATGTTTTATTGATCTGTTTGGGGAGCGATCTATCTGACTGGAGCATTTCCTCAGTGCTGATAAATATCGGAGAGCCATCCTAATGTTTTATTGATCTGTTTGGGGAGCGATCTATCTGACTGGAGCATTTCCTCGGTGCTGATAAATATCGGAGAGCCATCCTAATGTGTTATTGATCTGTTTGGGGAGCGATCTATCTGACTGGAGCATTTCCTCAGTGCTGATAAATATCGGAGAGCCATCCTAATGTTTTATTGATCTGTTAGGGGAGCGATCTCTCTGACTGGAGCATTTCCTCGGTGCTGGTAAATATCGGAGAGCCATCCTAATGTTTTATTGATCTGTTTGGGGGAGCGATCTATCTGACTGGAGCATTTCCTCGGTGCTGGTAAATATCGGAGAGCCATCCTAATGTGTTGTTGATCTGTTTGGGGGAGCGATCTATCTGACTGGAGCATTTCCTCAATGCTGATAAATATCGGAGAGCCATCCTAATGTGTTGTTGATCTGTTTGGGGGAGCGATCTATCTGACTGGAGCATTTCCTCAGTGCTGATAAATATCGGAGAGCCATCCTAATGTGTTATTGATCTGTTAGGGGGAGCGATCTATCTGACTGGAGCATTTCCTCAGTGCTGATAAATATCGGAGAGCCATCCTAATGTTTTATTGATCTGTTTGGGGGAGCGATCTATCTGACTGGAGCATTTCCTCAATGCTGATAAATATCGGAGAGCCATCCTAATGTTTTATTGATCTGTTAGGGGGAGCGATCTATCTGACTGGAGCATTTCCTCAGTGCTGATAAATATCGGAGAGCCATCCTAATGTTTTATTGATCTGTTAGGGGAGCGATCTATCTGACTGGAGCATTTCCTCGGTGCTGATAAATATCGGAGAGCCATCCTAATGTTTTATTGATCTGTTAGGGGGAGCGATCTATCTGACTGGAGCATTTCCTCAATGCTGATAAATATCGGAGAGCCATCCTAATGTTTTATTGATCTGTTAGGGGGAGCGATCTATCTGACTGGAGCATTTCCTCAGTGCTGATAAATATCGGAGAGCCATCCTAATGTTTTATTGATCTGTTAGGGGAGCGATCTATCTGACTGGAGCATTTCCTCGGTGCTGATAAATATCGGAGAGCCATCCTAATGTTTTATTGATCTGTTAGGGGGAGCGATCTATCTGACTGGAGCATTTCCTCAATGCTGATAAATATCGGAGAGCCATCCTAATGTGTTATTGATCTGTTAGGGGGAGCGATCTATCTGACTGGAGCATATCCTCGGTGCTGATAAATATCGGAGAGCCATCCTAATGTTTGCTTTTCCATTTATCATTTCATTTCACGTGCCTATGTCCGCCGCTTGTGGTAACAACTAAATGTTCAGTCTAGTCGTAAGATGCGACAGCAGTAGCCTAGCGTTAAATGTTTACTTTCTCTAGCCCGCATGTGCGGATAGAGAAGGTAGATATTGTATTCCACCCAAAAATTCAATGTCGAGATTTCACCAGAAATATAAGTTTTTGTGTCGCCTGAGTCCAAAAAACATTTTTAGAAAAAGGTACGTGTGTGTACGTGTATGTCTATGGACAACACAGTTGAAAAACAAAGAGTCTGTTAAATATCAAACTGGTATTTAATTTCAGTATTAACCAAGGATGTGACACGATGATTTTCAAGAAAATGCCGCCCTCCCATCTCAAACTACACTTTACATGGAACATTTTCAAGAAAATTCCGCCCACCCATCTCAAACTACATTTTACATGGAACATTTTCAAGAAAATTCCGCCCACCCATCTCAAACTACACTTTACATGGAACATTTTCAAGAAAATCTTGCCCACCCATCTCAAACTACACTTTACATGGAACATTTTCAAGAAAATTCCGCCCACCCATCTGAAACTACACTTTACATGGAACATTTTCAAGAAAATTCCGCCCACCCATCTCAAACTACACTTTACATGGAACATTTTCAAGAAAATCTTGCCCACCCATCTCAAACTACACTTTACATGGAACATTTTCAAGAAAATTCCGCCCACCCATCTCAAACTACACCTTACATGGAACATTTTCAAGAAAATCTTGCCCACCCATCTCAAAGTACACTTTACATGGAACATTTTCAAGAAAATGCCGCCCATCCATCTCAAACTACACTTTACATGGAACATTTTCAAGAAAATTCCGCCCACCCATCTCAAACTACACTTTACATGGAACATTTTCAAGGAAATTCCGCCCACCCATCTCAAACTACACTTTACATGGAACATTTTCAAGAAAATGTCGCCCATCCATCTCAAACTACACTTTACATGGAACATTTTCAAGAAAATGCCGCCCATCAATCTCAAACTGCACTTTCCATGGAACATTTTCAAGAAAATTCCGCCCACCCATCTCAAACTACACTTTACATGGAACATTTTCAAGAAAATTCCGCCCACCCATCTCAAACTACACTTTACATGGAACATTTTCAAGAAAATGCCGCCCATCCATCTCAAACTACACTTTACATGGAACATTTTCAAGAAAATTCCGCCCACCCATCTCAAACTACACCTTACATGGAACATTTTCAAGAAAATGCCGCCCATCAATCTCAAACTGCACTTTACATGGAACATTTTCAAGAAAATTCCGCCCACCCATCTCAAACTACACTTTACATGGAACATTTTCAAGAAAATTCCGCCCACCCATCTCAAACTACACTTTACATGGAACATTTTCAAGAAAATGCCGCCCATCCATCTCAAACTACACTTTACATGGAACATTTTCAAGAAAATTCCGCCCACCCATCTCAAACTACACCTTACATGGAACATTTTCAAGAAAATCTTGCCCACCCATCTCAAAGTACACTTTACATGGAACATTTTCAAGAAAATGCCGCCCATCCATCTCAAACTACACTTTACATGGAACATTTTCAAGAAAATCCCGCCCACCTATCTCAAACTACACTTTACATGGAACATTTTCAAGAAAATTCCGCCCACCCATCTCAAACTACACTTTACATGGAACATTTTCAAGAAAATCCCGCCCACCCATCTCAAACTACACTTTACATGGAACATTTTCAAGAAAATGCCGCCCATCCATCTCAAACTACACTTTACATGGAACATTTTCAAGAAAATGCCGCCCATCCATCTCAAACTACACTTTACATGGAACATTTTCAAGAAAATTCCGCCCACCCATCTCAAACTACACTTTACATGGAACATTTTCAAGGAAATTCCGCCCACCCATTTCAAACTACACTTTACATGGAACATTTTCAAGAAAATGTCGCCCATCCATCTCAAACTACACTTTACATGGAACATTTTCAAGAAAATGCCGCCCATCAATCTCAAACTGCACTTTACATGGAACATTTTCAAGAAAATTCCGCCCACCCATCTCAAACTACACTTTACATGGAACATTTTCAAGAAAATTCCGCCCACCCATCTCAAACTACACTTTACATGGAACATTTTCAAGAAAATGCCGCCCATCCATCTCAAACTACACTTTACATGGAACATTTTCAAGAAAATCCCGCCCACCTATCTCAAACTACACTTTACATGGAACATTTTCAAGAAAATTCCGCCCACCCATCTCAAACTACACTTTACATGGAACATTTTCAAGAAAATCCCGCCCACCTATCTCAAACTACACTTTACATGGAACATTTTCAAGAAAATTCCGCCCACCCATCTCAAACTACACTTTACATGGAACATTTTCAAGAAAATCCCGCCCACCCATCTCAAACTACACTTTACATGGAACATTTTCAAGAAAATGCCGCCCATCCATCTCAAACTACACTTTACATGGAACATTTTCAAGAAAATGCCGCCCATCCATCTCAAACTACACTTTACAGGGAACATTTTCAAGAAAATGCCGCCCATCCATCTCAAACTACACTTTACATGGAACATTTTTTGAACATTTTGATTTCATCAAAAATGGCTGTGACAATTTTGTTAAAAGTTCCATATATTAAAGCTATTTACATCACAAATAAAATGTACATCTTGAATTTTCTGGGAATAGCCTCTGAAGACTACTTTATTCTGGATGAATTGCTTAACTGCTGAACAGTAAGAGATAGGAAAAAAACTTACTGCACAAGAAATGTAGATCTCGTCAAAACACACAATTTATCTCCTTATCATTTTTGTTGTAGAGGTAACCGTTTTTCAGATATTTGTCATTGATTTAAAATTTGAAGCAGTTATATTTTTCTCACACAGGAAGTGTCCGTTTATCTTTTGTTGTAATTCCGGCCAAGCAAAGAAGCGAATTGGAATGACAATCGCATATCGAAGTTCTAAAATATTTGACTATCGCTTTAGCGTAGCGCATTCCTTTAGTTCCCTTTTACTTATAAAGAACTCAGTAATAAATAGATTGTGCTAATGTTTATCTCGATTAGCATGGTGTAGGAAGAAATGTAGAACAGCTGGAGAAAGTAATGTGAGTGTAACACATCAGATGTTTTTTCGCAGTGGTAGATAAAGAAGTTTTCATTGTCACCTTTAGCGACTTGGGCGTGAAGTCGTAAGACATGCCAAGAGCCCATTTTTGACCCGCGGGGTCCCCCCAGAGGACTAAATCTTGAAGAAAATGACCTCTCCCTTGACCGACATTTAAAACTACGTCAAAGGTAGAAATATCTACTTGTGACACACACTATTCATAGACGTACTTAGTACACAATGCACAGAAAAGCTATAGCAGTGCAGCTACAAATTCAATACCGAGATTTCACTGAAAATACACGTTTTAGGGTCCCCTGTATTAAAAAAAGTTATTTTTAGAAAACGGTCTGTGTGAATAATAAACATGGTATTTGCGTATAATATCTTTCAAGACTGCAACACGAAGAATTTGATGAAAATCCCCATACTCCAAAATACACTTTACATTTCTCAGAAATGGGTCTAGTTTGATTAAAATACGGTACACTAAAGATCTCCCATTTCAGAAAAATCTAAACATTGCAAGTTTTAAGGTCAGTAACAAAAAATATCTCGTAAACGGTTTGCTTTAAAGATCATAATAATAATAATAATAATAATAATAATAATAATAATAATAATAATAAAAAGTTTTTATGACAAACTACATGTTTTACCGGATCTACATTTTTTTACTTTCTCTACACATACTATGTACGTGGTGTATAGAGAAGGTATTGTATTCCACCCAAAAATTCGATACCGACATTTCGGGTTCCCCTAAATCCATAAACAAAATTTTTGTGTGTGTGAATGTGTGTACAGCATAGCTCAAAAAGGAAAAGACAAACAAAGGACGTTATCACATAGCAACAGTTTTAAAACGATTTGACTGTCGATCGTTTCCCTGCTACTAACAAGGAAGCCAGTAATAACAATTCTCGATTAGAATTAAATAAATATGAGAATAAACCTTTAACAATAATTTATTGTAGAGATATAGAGAAAGTCATGTGAATAGAACACATCAGAGCTTTTTATTGGAGTTAACTGTTTCCAAGATATTCTGAATTATTAGTTTCAATTTTAGCAACTTGAGCTTTTCTCAAACGGGAAGACATCTTTGTTGTATGCTTACGCTTATAAACCAAAGAGATTGGAATTTCCATTGGTTCACATAGCGACCGGCTTTAAAAGGACGAGATTATCACTTTAGCCTGTGCAGTTTTTTATTTCCCTTCTACTTACAAGGAGCTAGTAATAAGACTATGTTTATCTTGATATAGATAACACATTGAGGTTAGAGGACATTACTTCTACTTGCAAGCAACCAAGTCGTATGGGCGATAACTAATAAGTTGTTACAAACATATAGAAAAAGTCATGTCAGAGTTTGTAACCCTGAAGAGAGGTAATTCTGATATTGACATGACCTCACAATTAAAGAGGAGCACTCTTTGGTAGATGAGATGTGAATGAAGATGGGGACTCGTGAAGACACACACACACACGAGCACGGCCAGGGACTCGTGACACAAAAATAAACACGTGTTGCCTGCCATAATGGAAACGAACCACCACCTGGTGCGAGGCAAACCCGCCAGCCACCTCAACTTGCGAGCTGCGCCGAGTCATGATGACCTTCAACCTTCCGCACCCTGGCTCACTTAGCTCTCCGCTGCAGTACCTTCACTAAAAATCTCATGTGTTCCATTCACATGACTTTCTCTACATCCATGCAACAAATTATTGTTAAAAAGCTGATGCTTCTATTTACTTCATATTAATCGAGAAAAAATTAGCAGAAACAGTCTTATTACTTGCTTCCTTGAAAATAGAAGCGAAATAAGGGAGTACCATAGGTTAAATTGATAGCCAAAAACTGGTTGCTATGTGACTGAAGTTCCTTTGTTTGTATGGATAGGAGTTGATACATTCCTGTATGAGAAAATTATGTTTTTCGAAGCTGAAACCAAAAACAAGGAATATCTAAAAAACGATCAAGTCCACGAAAAAAAATGCATATGGCTTAAATTGTGTTTTTTAACGTGCAGTTCATTTTTTGTGGTAGGTTTTTGTCCATATCTTCTTACCGTTTACCAGTTATGCAAAATTTCGTAAAATTCATCCAGAATAAAGGAGTCTTCAGAGGCTGTTCCCAGAAAATTCAAGATATACATTTTATTTTCCAGGTAAATATTTTAATATATAATATTTTAATCAAAATCGTTAGAGTAATTTTTAAGAAAATCAAAATTTTCGAAAAAAGTTCCATGTAAAGGGTAGTTTGGTGTGCGGGGTTTTTCTAAAAATCTTCGTGTCGCATGCCTGGAAGATACAAAACTTAAATACCAAGCTTGGTATTTTCCCGACTTTTCGTTTTTGAGTTATCGTGTTCACAGACACACGGGCACACACACACACGGACCTTTTTGTGAAAATGCTTTTTTTGGATACAGAGGACCATAAAACATATAGTTCCGGTGAAATCTCGGTATTGAATTTTTGGGTGCATTACAATACCTTCTCTATACAGTATGTACATAGTACGTGTAGAGAAAGTAAAACAAAAAACAAAAAAAAACGAATCGATCCTTATAGCGTTTGCTTTTCATATGTACAAGAGACGGGCTGAATTGAATCCCGGGTTCGAGACTCCGAACACTGGTGTCTTACTTTCGCTCTGACGTCATAGAATGCCCAGCACACCCGTTTTGTGATATTCCTTCTTATTGGTTTCACATTTTAAACTACTTAACTTTATCCAAAAGTTTCACCTCTCTTGTTTTACTGCTGGCCGTGCAAAATGTTTAACATAGCAACCAGCGTTTAAAACATTTGACTATCGCTTTATTCTAGTGTATTGCCGTCTACTTTCAAGGAAGCAAGTAGTCTGTTGATGTTTATGTCGATTAGCATCAAGTAGATGGAAGAATAGGTAACCTCTTATAAAAATAGTTTATAAGTGGAATAGATAGAGAAAGTCGTGTGAATGGAGCATATCAAACTTTTTTTTTTATATTCAGAGAGTCTCGGTGGTATGCTGGTATCGAATTTTGGGTGGAATGCAATACCCTCTCCACTTTTATGCGTAGTAGAAAAAGTAAGATACCTTGAGCATGAGGTGAGCTCCGTTAAGTGTACTTACAGCATATTCTTCATTTGCAGAAACGCGTTTTGTATCTGTTGAAAGAAGAGATGGCGCGCGCAAGAGGGAGTCGACAGCAGAACCCGCTTCCCTGACGTTCAAGTGTTCTTTTTTGTCATCAACAATTTTAACTCTTAATTAGAAAGAAAAAAATCTGATGTGTTCTTTTCACATGACTTTCTCTACATCAAAGTATTCTTAGAAAGCTTTTGCTTCTATTTACTTTATGCTATTACTTGCTTCCTTGTAAATAGAAGTTAAATAAGACAGTACCATAGGTTAAAGTGATAGTCAAAAGCTGGTTGCTATGTGACTGAAGTTCCTTTGTTTGTATGGACACGAGTTGACAAATTTCTGTATGAGAAAAGAATAAGTTTTTCAAAGCTGAAACCAAAAAACAAGGAATATCTAATAAAACGATCAACTCCACGAAAAAAATGTATATTACATAAATGGTGTGTTTTAACGTGCTCTACAGTTTTTGTGTGTTAAGTTTTTGTCCATCTCTTACGGTTTAGCAGTTATGCAAAATTCCGTAAAATTGATCTCAAATAAAGTAGTCTTCAAAGACTATTCCCAGACAATTCAAGATATACATTTTATTTGTCAGGTAAATATCTTTAATATACGATATTTTAATCAAAATCGTTGGAGCCATTTTTGAGAATATCCAAGTTTTCGAAACATTTTCCATGTAAAGGACAATTGGGGCAGGGGGGATTTTCCTGAAAGTCTTTGTGTCGCATCCTTGAAAGATACCAAATTTAGATACGAAGTTTCGTATTTAACGGCGTTTTCGTTTTTGAGCTATGCTGATTTTTTCTCTAAAACGCCTCTAACCTTATGTTTAAGAGATTTTATGACAGACGAAATATATTGCATTTTCTGGGAAGACTTCTTCATTCTGTATGATTTTATATATCTTGCAAACCGTAAGAGTTATACAAGAACTTACCACAACGTAGATCTCATTAAAACACACTATTTGTGTAACATATATTTTTTTGTAGAGTTAGCCGTTTTCAAGATATTCCGGATTATTGGTTTCAATTTAATACACTTAAAGTTTTCTCGTGGCAAGCAATGTGAAGTGAACCTCAATTGTTTGACTGTTGCTGTAGACATGTTAATTCTCTTCTACTTACAAAGAATCAAGCAATAAGAACAACTCTGCTATATTTATCTTGATCAACATGGCGTAGATAAAAGAATACTTTTTGTAAGAAACGTTTGTTTACGGTCATTACAAAGGAACATATCGGATTTTTGTCAAATGCAGTACTTTATAAGAATTGTAGCTATTTCATGACAAATTGCCTCCAGTACTTTTTAGTTTCTCTAGCATACATGTGAAGTATACATATAGGTAGAGAATACCTTGTTTTCGATCCAAAAATTCGATACCGAGATTTCACACATATACATTGAGCAACCCTGAATACAAAAAGCATGTTTTAGTTTCTCTACACGTATTTACTCATATATGTATCGCGATTTCACCAGAGTAACATGCTCTGAATCCACAAAATACATTTTTAGAAAAAGGTCACTGTGTGTCTGTGGGCAGTATAGCTCAAAACGAACACTTCAATAAATGACAACCTTGATAAAGTTCAGCATCTTCCAAGGATGCGAAACGAAGATTTTCAAGAACCCCAAACTACCCTTTACAGAGAAAAAATTTCGAAAATTTTGATTTTCTGAAAAATGGCTCTAACGATTTTGATGAAATACCGAACATGAAAGATATTTACATGATAAATAAAATATTTATCCTCAATTTTGCATTCAGGGGAAACGCATATATTTCAGGTGAAATCTTGGCGTCAAAATTTTGGGTGGATTGCAATAGTTTATCTACCTAGTTTGTGGTAGAGAAAGTAATAAGGTGTAGAAATATTATCATAAGAAATACATCTTGTCGAAGCGACGAGAGTCAATTGTGCTAAGAGATGAAAACCCGAGTTGTATTTGATAAGACAATTCAGTGAAATAGACTATTGTAACATAGGAAGGGAGATTTTATCATTGTAATACTACATTAGTTCTCAAATGGTACATGACGCGTTTGAGCATGTTTATTTACGAAACGTTCTTTTTTCTTTCTTCACTGCCTCCAGGATTATGATATGGCCGACCTGTCTACACCCAATGTACGAACATCAATAGCAACAATACAAGTAGGGAATAATTATTTTATTTCAGTTTTAACAACTAACACATGAAATGGAAACAAACGTTATTTTATTTGAGGTTATTGCACTCATCTCATACATAAGAAATACAAATAATGATTATTTTCACTCCTTTTTTTTTTTTAACTGAATACATTATGAACTGTATAAACCTTTAAATAAACATTGTAATTGAATTAATTGAAAGTACAATTATAGAACTGATAGTTATTAAAAGTGAAGGTTGGCTGTCACCTTGTTACTAATAACCAAGACAGGAGATTAAACAAACGAACGTCAGGTGCGACAAGATTTCAAAGAAATGAACATCAGCTGTGATAAGATGTTTCGACATTACCGCTCAAATCAGATGACCGCGATTGGTTGAAGTTGCCTAATCTCGGCCATTGTATGGTGCTTTAATGGTTGAGCTGAATTGTCTGAAAATGATCTGAGGTATAATATAAAGAATTGATGAGTGCACGCGGCTGTACTCCTCAGATGAAACACTTTTGTGCATTCCGCTAAGTGTGCCTATGTTTTATTTGATGTACCTCAAAAGTTGTTATCCTGCGCTTGAAGATTCTAGAGAGTTTTCCAAAGGTCAGTCCACTAAACAGAAACTCATTAGAGATTACAACTTTGCATTTGTAAAAGAAATTACTTCTAACGTTTGACAGTGATTTGCTGGCATGAAACCTTTCGTACTCTTTTAGGGTCCCCAGTAAAAACAAGGCGTGCGTGTGTATGTGGCTGGTCCTGTGTCCCTGAATACGATAACTCAAAAACGACAAGTCAGTAAAATACCAAACTTGGCATTGGACATTGGTACCTTCCAAGGAAACGACACGAAGATTTTCAAAAAAATCCCTTCACTCCAAACTACCCTTTGCATGGAAAAAATTTCGAAAATTTCTAACGCTTTTAATTTAAATATCGTATATTAAAGGTGTTTATAACTAACTGCCTCTGTGGTCGAATGGTCAGCGAGCTAACTTCTCACCCGGATGTCCCGTGTTCGATTCCCGGCTGCGGCGGGTAATTTTTCTTTAGCCACAATTATTCCCTATGCCCTACAGAGTGTGGAAGTATGTATGTGAGAGTGTGTGTATTTGAGGAAATTAATATGAATTAAAACAAACATAAAAAAGAACCTAGAGACGAGTTGTTTCAAGTGCAAAGCCCCCGATATGACCTTAAATGTTAAGGGGGGCTATATACAAGAAACAATAAAAAAAAGAGATATTTATATGACAAATAAAACGTATATCTTGACTTATCCGGAAATAGCCTCTGAAGAACTCTTTGCTCTGGATGGATTTTGCTTAACTGCTAAAGCGTAAGGAATACAGAAAATGTAGATCTCGTCAAAACACGTCATTTAAGTTATTTGCGTTTTTGTTGTGTAGGTAACCATTTCCGAGATATTCTATACTTTTTTCCGACAGAAGTGTCCGTTTTTCTTTTGTTCAACTACTGGCGAAGCGATTTGCCACGACAATCGCATAAAGATAACTTTTTAAACATTTGACTGTCACTTTAGCATAGCGCATTCCTTTCGTTCTTTTCTACTCATCAGGAACTGAGTAATAAGAGCATTCTTCTGGTGATTAGCATTGTAAGACGTTTGTAGAGCAGTTAGAGAAAATCATGTGAGTGTAAGACATAAGACTTTTTTGGAGTCAAGGGGACCTAAAACCTGTATTTCCGGTGACATCTGGGTATCGAATTTTTGGGTGGAATACAATACTTGCTCTATACACTATGTACCTAGTTCGTGTCGAGAAAGTTAAATCATGTGCCATGAGAATGTCTGCTTGTAAGAGGTTTAGTCTCCAGGGGCTACAGATGGCCTACAACTGAGATAAGTGCATCCGGTCACCACATTATACTTGCAATTATATGTATAGAGTTGAGCGTGAAATAGGCCAGGCACCCCCCCCCCCCATTCTTGAGCTCATCAGTTCTCTAAAGTTAATCCCTCCCTCTTATAATTGGATGTCCCAAATCTCTCTCTCTCCGAGCTGGCATTCTAAAATTAATCGTCGGTTAGCCTTTCTTGAAAAGCGGCGCTGCTGCATCCCCAGAAATGTATTGCATTTAACTTAGACAGCGCTTTCTTTGTATATCGGGTTAGCTAATGTTGAGACCATCCCTTTGAACCTGTGGCATCTATGAAATTTGACCGAAAATAGAGAAACAAAAAATCTGATGTGTTCCATTCACATGACTTTCTCTACATCTCTACAAAAATTGTTGTTAGAAAGCCATTGCTTCTATTTACTTCATGCTAACCGAGAAAAAAAAATAGTAGAAATAGTGTTATTACTTGCTTCTTTGTAAGTAGAAGGGAAATAAGGGATTAGCATAGGTTAAAGTGATAGTCAAAAGCTGGTTGCTATGTGACTGAAGTTATTTTGTTATTATGGACAGGAGTTGACAAATTCCTGTATGAGTAAAGTATAAGGTTTTTAATGCTGTGAAACCAATAACAAGGAATATCTAAACAAAACGATCAACCGCACCAAAAATATATATATTACATAAATTGTGTGCTTTAACGTGCTCTTCGTTTTTATGTTGTTTTTGTCCATCTCTTCCGGTTTAACAGTTATGCAAAATTCCATAAAATTCATCCAGCATAAACTAGTCTTCAGAGGCTATTCCGAGAATATTCAAGATATACATTTTATTTGTCAGGAAAATATCTTTAATATGCGGTATTTTAATTACAATTTTCGAAAAAAGTTGCATGTAAACGGTTGTTGTGCTGGGGGCATTTTCTTCAAAATCTTCGTGTCGCATCCTTGGAAGACACCAAACTTAAATACCAACTTTGGTATTTAATGGTATTTTCATTTTTGAGCTATGCTGTCCACAGACAGACAAACACACACAGACACAAACACGAACATTTTCTAAAAATGCTTTTTTTTTTTTTTTTGGATTCAGGGAGTCTCAATACATATACTTCCGGTAAAATCTCGGTATCAAACTTTTGGGTGCTATACAATACCTTCTGTATACACTATACACATAGTACGTGTAGAGCAAGTAATGATGTTTACTTTCTCTACACGCTGTGTATATAGTAGACGCAGAAGATTCTTACTGTATTTGAACCAACAATTCGATGTCGAAATTTCACAGAAATATATGTTTTGATGTTCCCTGAATAAAAAATATTTTTAGAAAACTGTATATGAGTTCAAGACGACCCCACCCCCTGTACAAATACTATTTATATATAAAATGTTTTTCTGATACATGGTTATAACGATTTTAAATAAAAGGGCGTAGAATGATGATGCAGAATTTGCTGGAAATAGCCCCTGGGCTCCCTTCATTCTGACTGACTGGGAAACCTTAAGATATACACAAAAATGTAGAAGTAATTAAAACCCAGGATTCATTTACCAGAACTTGCGCAATAAACTACTTCCGAGATATTTCTTTTTATTGACTTTAATTTTAATGTACCAATACTTATTCTAACTTTCATTTGTTTTCTTTTCGAAATATATATATTTGCAGAAATATTTTTATCTCTAAACTTTTAAAAGCTGGCGCTATGCAATTAGGTTCCTTTAGCAAGGCAACGGGTAAAAACAAATGAAAAAATCTGATGTGTTCTATTCAGATGACTTTCTCTACATCTCTGCAACCAATTATTGTTAAAGGGCTTATGCTTCTATTTACTTCATGCTAATCTAGAAAAAATTAGGAGAAATAGTCTTATTATTTGCTTCCTTATAATTAGAAGTGAAATAACGGAGTATCACAGGTTAAAGTGAAAGTCAAAAGCTGGTTGCTATGTGACTAAAGTTCCTTTGTTTGTGTGGACACGAGTTGACAAATTCCTGTATGAGAAAAGTATAAGTTTTTTAAAGCTGAAACCAAAAGTAAGGAATACTTCAAAAACGATCAACTCCATGAAAGAAATAACATAAATTGTGTGTTATAAAATGCTCTATACTTTGTCTGGTAAGTTTTATTCCATCTCTTATGATTTAGTAGTTATGCAAGATTCGGCAAAATTCATCCAGAATAAAGAGGTCTTCAGAAGCTACTCCCAGGAAATTCAAGACTTACATTTTATTCGGGGTGTAAATAGCTTTAATATACGTGATTTTGTTGAAAATTGTTACAGCTATTTATAGGAAAATCAAAATTTTCGAAAAAAGTTCCCTGTAAAGTTTGTGGTAGGAGGATTTTCTTGGAAATGTTCGTGTCGCATCCTTGGAAGATACTGTACCTAAATACCAAGTTTGGTTATTAACGGTGTTTTCGTTTTTGAGCTGTTGTCCACAGACACACACTGACCTTTCCCTAAAATGCTTTTTTGGATTCAGGGGTCTTAAAACATGTATTTCCAGTGAAATCTCGGTACAGAGTTTTTGGGTGGAATACAATACTTCCTCTATACACTGTGTACATAGTACGTGTAGAGAAAGTAAGAAGGATTTAGCGTTCCTGTTTAAGAAAAGTGTAATTATTTTGAAATTGAAAGCAATAACAAGTAATATCTGGGAGATGGTTAATTCTACAAAAGGAAAACGCGTGAGTTCAGATAACGAGAAGTACATTGTTGTGAAGAAGCTGTTGTCAGAAGTTTGTCTTTAAGCAAAATACTTTCACAATGAAGAATCTTAAGTCTCTGGGATTTTTTTGGAAGTGTTTAACGCCCACTTTAACTACTTATGGTGACACTGATGATACATGAATGATGATGGAGCACCGGTGGTGGGGGAAACCGGAGAAACCCGCCCCAGCGCCGCCACTTTGTCCACCACCAATCTCACATGCGGTCGAACCCCGGCCGTCTAGGTGAGAGGCGAGTGGTCTATGTTATGTAATATCAGAATCGTTTGACATTTTCAGAATAGTGTTATCGCATCTTTTTTAAGACACTCAACTGCAATTTCTAGTTTGATATTTTCGTTTTTGAACACAGACCCTCTTTCTAGTTTAGTTTTACTTTCTCTACACGTAATATGTACAGAGAAGGTATTGTATGGCACCCAAAATTCGATACCGAGACTTCACATGTTTTCGTTCCCCCTGAATAAAAAAAAAAGTGTTTTAGGAAAAATGTCTGTGTGAGTCTGGGTGCGTGTGTTTGTGAGCAGCAAAGCTCAAAAGCTCATTAAATATCAACAAACTTGATATTTCAGTTCAGCATCTTCCAGGGATGCGACATGAACATTTTCAAGAAAATCCCCCACCCCTAACCACGCTTACATGGAGTAGTTTTCAAAAATTTTTGTTTGAGAAATTCGAACTTTTTGTAAAATCTTCCTCGTAAAGGGTAGTTTGACACGGGCAGACTTTTTAAAGATATTTCGTGCTGCATGTTTGGAAAGGTACCAAAGTGAACATGCGAGTCGGTTGAGAAATTTAACGACATGACGACATGTTCCCATGGTAGCTCACTGGCTAGAGCGACCGTCTAGAGACCGGGAGATCCGTGGTTCAAATCCCGGCTACGGTATTCATTTTTTCAGTCTGAGTTTATCTATCCAACGCCTACACTACACACGGCTTGTGTGAAAAAACAATTAAAATAACGCTAACAGTTGGCTATACTGGGAATCCTGGGCCTAAAGTGCTTACAACATTGTAAGTCGCCATTGGGTTGTCGTCTCAGAACAGTTTCAGATCACCTTGTGGTTTACATGCGAAATGCAATGCTACGTCGATATGTTGCCATGGTATCTGAGTGGTTAGTTGTTCAAGTCCCGACTGAACTATTGAATGAGTGTATCAGAGCAACTCCAGTCCTACACACGACACTTGTGTGAAAAAATGATTTTGTTTGTTAATGGTTTGCCAGGACCATATCAGCGCCACCCGTGTGTCGGAATTTCGTCCCGCAGGATTTCTTGACATGGGGATATCGCTTTTAAGCACCTTTAAAATTGATCTGGGTCAGGTTTGAATCCACGTTGAGTTCAGAAGGCCAGTGCCTAACCAACTGAGGTACCCAGACCAACTAGAGAGAGAGAGGGAGAGGGAGGGAGAGAGAGAGACAAACAAATTAAAGTTTTTCTTCCCTTCCATAAAGTTCTTCCTTATTTATTGAAATAACATTTATTAAAACAGGAAATAGAAACCATACGAATGAACAAAATGTAATATTTGCGCAGTTTATCACATCCACGAAATCGGTTTCTGATACTAAAGTTGAGAGTGGGAAGCTCTGTGTTCTCACTAGGAAGCACAATTCCGGGAAGCAGATTGCAAACTGAGATAGTTAATGCTCGACTAATTTCCCAGAAGCTCGACCAGGTTTTTCGGAAGGACACGCCTCTTGCGGTCGCTGTTATCGGTGGGATGGCGACAGGTGTGCTATATGCTCAGCTCCCCGTGTGTTGTTCATCGATCTCACCGTGTCGGGTGACCCTTGTGTAAACTTGTCTACATGTTCCTTTCTCCGCGCAAAAACAATAATACAGCTTGAAGCATCTTCTCTGGTAATAGTAATAATAATAATAAATAAAACTCTGGTGTGTTCCACTCACATGACTTTCTCTAGCTGCTCTACAAACTTCTTACAAAAGATTATTCTTCTTTCTATACAATGCTAATCGAGATAAACATTAGCAGAATGTTCTTATAACTTAGTTCCTTATAAGTAGAAGGCAACTAAAGGAATGTACTATGTTAAAGTGATAGTCAAATGTTTTAAATGCTGTTGTTATGCGATTGTCATTGCAAATCGCTTCTTTGTTTGGCCAGCAATAGAACAAAAGAAAACCGACATTTCCTGTCTGAGAAAAGTATAAGTACTTCACAATTGAAACTAATAACAAGGAATACCTCGAAAACGGTAAGCTCCACGAAAAAACTGTATATTACATAACTTGTGTATTTTAACAAGATCTACATTTTTTGTATTGTAAGTTTTTATCTATCACTTACAAGTTTGGTATTTAACCGTCTTTTCGTTTTTGAGCTATGCTATCCACAGACCCACACACGCACACACGGACCTGTTTCTGAAAATTCTTTTTTGGATTCAGGGGATCCTAAAACAAGTATTTCCGGTGAAAACTCGACATCGAATTTTTGGGTGGAATACAATACTTCTCTATCCCTGTGTACATTGAACATACGGGGCTAGAGAAAGTAAAAAAATGTGATGCGTACCAGTCACATGACTTTGTGTAACAAATTATTGTTAGAAAGCTTAGTCTTCACATGTTCGTGATGTATGAGCATTAGTAGAAGCTCTCCTTGGTTTCTTGTAATTAGAAGAATGTGATGAGTTGCATTCAACTCGTGTCCTCTCAGAAAACATCACGATAAGCTAGCTTCCTCGTAAGTACAAGGGAAACGAGGCTATACTAAAAGAAGCTGGTGCTACGTCAAACAATTGAATTCAGTTCTCTTAGCTTGCCAAGAGTTGACAAACAGAGACGAAACGTATGATACTTCCCGTTTTAGAAAAGTTGAAGCACTTTAAAAAAGAAACAAACTGCTATCCCTACTAAACAATGCAAAATACACAAATCGTGTGTTTTAACGAGATCTGCAATTATTGTGCCTTAAGTTTTTGTCCATCTCTTAGAAGTCATCCGGATGAAGAGCTCTTAAGGGGAGAAAACCCGGCTGTACATTTTGTCTGGCATCATAATATCTTAAACGTATAGCATTTTAATAAAAATTGTTAGAGCCGTTTTTGAGGAAATAAAAAAATTCGAAAAAGTTTCATAAGGGTATTAGGGGGTGGCGCGAATTGTCGAAAATCTTCCTGTCGCATACTTGGAAGATGCTGATATCAAATGCCAAGTTTGGTGTTTAACAGACCTTAGGATTTTCGAGCTATGCACACGGACTTAATTCTAAATTTCTTTTTCTTTTTTTTTTTTGATTCAGGGCATCTAAAAAATGCATTTCCGGTGTACTCTAGGTATCTAAATTTTGGCTGTAATATTCATACATGCTAGAAAAAGTAAATATGTGATGTTCTTTTATCTACGTCGAGCTAATCTAAATTTAGTATAGATTATCCTATTTCTCGCTTTCTTGTAAGTAGGAGGGAAATGAGGGAATAGGCTGGGATAAAGCGACAGTCAAATGTTTTAAAATATGGTAGCTTTGTGAGGTAATTGAAATTCGGTTCTTTTTGCAAGGTGGCCTGTAAAACAAATGAAAGATGAATCAAAAGTTGATTTTCCATTTGAGAAATATTTACGTGGTTTAAGATTGAAACAAATAACAAAGGATATCTAGTAAGCGTTTAACTCTGCAACAATGTACGAGGGCCATTTTTTAACCTCCGATAGGCCATAAATAAAAGACAAATTCATAGAAAACAATTATTTTATT
The DNA here is from genome assembly GCA_030762935.1 of Hymenopus coronatus. Taxonomy (NCBI): domain Eukaryota; kingdom Metazoa; phylum Arthropoda; class Insecta; order Mantodea; family Hymenopodidae; genus Hymenopus; species Hymenopus coronatus. The sequence continues at coordinate 142,830,718 of CM060886.1, read as the reverse complement.
ACTAAAAGTTTTGTACACTTATGGTTACTTTTCAACATAATCACCGAAAAGATTGAGACATTTATCGTACCTGTGCACAAGCTTTGCAATACCCGCTTCAAAAAATGTTGCCGCCAATGATTTCAAATGAGCATTGACGTTGTTTTGAAGATCTTCGTACTTTACGACGTTTGCGGAGAGCCATTCAAAACAAACGAAGAGGAATGCTGACTTGAGGAATTGTGTTGATCCATGACAACGCTCGTCCACACACTGCTGGCACAACCCATCGGCTCCTTGAACAATTCAATTTCAATGGGACATTTTCGATCATCCACCGTACAGTCCTGACCTGGCACCCAGCGACTGTCACCTTTTCCCTGAACTGAAGACGTGGCTAGGAGGGCAGCACTTTCAAACCAACCAAGATCTTCAAAACAACGTCAATGCTCATTTGAAATCATTGGCGGCAACATTTTTGAAGCGGGTATTGCAAAGCTTGTGCTCAGGTACGATAAATGTCTCAATCTTTTCGGTGATTATGTTGAAAAGTAACCACAAGTGTACAAAACTTTTAGTAATAAAATAATTGTTTTCTATGAATTTGTCTTTTATTTTTGGCCTATCAGAGGTTAAAAAAAAACGACCATCATATATGGCATAACGAGATCTACATTTTTTGTGTAGTAAGCCTCATACCTACCTACCTACCACCTACCTACCTACCTACCTGCCTGCCTGCCTGCCTACCTGCCTGCCTGCCTGCCTGCCTACCTACCTACCTGCCTGCCTGCCTGCCTACCTACCTACCTGCCTACCTACCTACCTACCTACCTACCTGCCTGCCTGCCTGCCTGCCTACCTGCCTGCCTGCCTACCTACCTACCTACCTACCTACCTACATACATACATACTTACCAAATAACTTTAATATGCGGTATTTTAATGAATCTTATTAATTCATTTTTGGGAAAATGACAAATTTAGAAAAATCTTACATGAAAAGGATAGTTTGGGTTAGTGGACTTTCCTGACAATCATCTTCGGAAGGTACTACACTTAAATACTAAAATTGCTATTTACGGACTTTTTTTTTTTGGGTTATGGTATCTACAGACCCACGGTTGGACGTTTTTCTGAAACTGTTCTTTCGGTTTCAATGGTCTCAAAATATAGTTCCGGTGAAATATCACTATCTAATTTTATGGTAGAATGCAAATACTGTATAGATAAAAATAATATTTCAGGATGCTAGACTAATGGAGAGTGAAAAGAAGCAGCGCAGTGATGTTTAGAAACTGTCAAGTTTACACGGCACGGAGTATAGCTCGTATATGTGGCGCATGTCGCAGGGAACAAGTGGTGTCATTAGCTCCCCGCTGTGGGTGGATGTCTTCATAACACCTGCAACATCCGACTCTATACGTTACGCTTTTAGGTTAGCTTCTCTATATGTTCATATTTCTCTTACCTCTATGTTATTTATATTGTGTTGCTTATAATATTTGTGATATTTCTATTATTCCCTCATTAGTTTCTGTACACGTTCAATTAATTTTATTGTTTTTCTAATATTTGTGTTATTTCAATTGTGTGCTCATTACTGAGAAATTTCACTCCTCTACATTTTGAATTGATTAATTGTTGTTGTTTCTAAGGTTTACGTCATTTCTATGCTTTGTTGATTAGTTCACTTAATTAAACTATGCAACAACTAATTATTATATTGTGTTGATTAGCTTCGCTTATTTTCTGCTGAAATAAACATTAATAAATAGTTCATTTTTGTACCATATCCACGCTGTACAAATAGAATAACGTAATCAAAATACTTTGATGGTTATGAACATAATGTTGCTTTGCTGCATTGGTTTCCATGCTGTCGCGTACTCTTGCACGCATATTTCTGTAGTGTTTCTGCTTGCTTTTTAATGGGCACGTTCAACTTTAAACCTGCTTTTCTCGAAACTTTTCTCCAACAATTTTCCATTCAAAATACTCTATACGATGCGTTTTACCAAGTTATTTTCTCAAAACATTTATACTGCCCCTTTAAGATACATTAAAGGAAATGGAAATATATATACTTTACGAATTAATGCTCCTATTTTGTTAAAATTCATTATTACATTTTGAAAACTCAAGAGTTTGGAAGCATGTAAACTGATTATCTATAAAAGGTAACCCATTTTTACTAGAGCAATACATTTAGGTGCAAGCTTGAATGTTGACACATATCATTATTGTGTATAATATCTGGTATAAATTTCAACAATAGCCCGCCTGGGTAGTGTGGTGGTAGCGTGTCTACTTCACATTCAACAGGTTGTCGTGAGTTCGAATCTCGCTTAGGGTGAGTTACCCGGATAAGGGTTTTTTCGGGGTTTTCCCTTTTCCTGAGAATATCGAGTAACTTTGAGCTCCATGGACCCCGAGAATATTTGAGCATCATTTCACCAACTTCATTCATCGTCCGATATGACCAATCAGGTTAAAGGACGTTAAGCTTCATGGACCCCGAGATCATTTGAGCATCATTTCACCAATTTCATTCATCGTCCGATATGACCAAGCAGGTTAAAGGACGTTAAGCTTCATGGACCCCGAGATCATTTGAGCATCATTTCACCAATTTCATTCATCGTCCGATATGACCAAGCAGGTTAAAGGACGTTAAGCTACAACTTTCATTCTGTGGATATTCAACATTGCACAGATGTAATACCTCAAGTGTCCCCAAACGAATTGGATTCAAATCAGGAAATCGAACAGGCCATGCAAGAATTACCTTGAAGTAATGTACCTGTGCTCAAAGCTGTCGTTCAAGAAAGTATAGAGTCACTAAATTGATGATGACGAGAAAGGCGCAGCTTACAAAAATACTTGAGCATGTGCTCCCCAACAGGCAGTGTAACGAAACCTCTGTGTTATCTACACGCAACAAATCACAAGCAGTCCTGCTGCTCAACTCAGACGACAGAATGAAAATATCTTCGCTACCCGTATATGAGAAGGTCAACATTTTGGTAATTTATCTTAAGATACGTAATTTAGTGCCGGATGTTTTATTTTTTTCCCTAAAAGTTTGAATTTTGAGCAAAAATACTTTTTTGGGGAGGAAGCACATTCTTTTTAGTTTACTTAATTTATTCCTCATCAAGCCAACCGCTTTTCCAGCAACTCTCGGATCTCTCGCGCAGTGGAGAGAGGCGCTCACAGGGATTACCTTATAAATTCATTTGAATGAAATGGGGTGTAAAAATCGCATTCTTTGGATGATAAATAACTGTAGATCCAGGCGCAGAGGATCCGAGAAAGAGCCCCGTTTAACGTTTAGGCAGAAGCTGAGTTGGCGATTCTCCTGTCGTACTTGGGGTGGGTTGGCGATTCTCCTGTCGTACTTGGGGTGGGTTTAACGTTTAGGCAGAAGCTGAGTTGGCGATTCTCCTGTCGTACTTGGGGTGGGTTGGCGATTCTCCTGTCGTACTTGGGGTGGGTTGGCGATTCTCCTGTCGTACTTGGGGTGGGTTGGCGATTCTCCTGTCGTACTTGGGGTGGGTTTTCTTAAACCAGTGGTGGCTATTATGGAAACTGAAGACACCGTCTTTAAAATGATATGAAACTTCTTCTTGACTCGAAATTCGTCACATTTCCTGCTGAAGGTGGTACGGATACAGAGGAATCTCAAACATAGTTCTAAACTCTATTCCTTACTGTAATACACAACGAGAAGGGTCAATATTTTGTACCAACTCTTCTCAAGTAAGCCAACCTCTCTAAAGCGTTTCTGAATTCGTGAGAATGTTCCTTTACAAGATAACTCTTCTGTCTGTTCACTCACAGAATACATTTTCTTCTGCTTTCCATACCCTATGACAACCAAACAAAAAACAATCAAAGAATAAACAGATAGTAAATAAATCAATTAATTTATAAGATAATTTGCTCTACAAAAAACATCCAAACAAAAATAATCAAGAAGCGGACAACAATTTAATCCAAGTGATTATCATTCGTGCTAAGGGAATGGAAAACACTTTAATACCTTTCGAATATATTTCTATTTTTTAATATCTTTCTTTGAGTTTTATTTACTGTTTTGATATTGGGAAGGTGTCTTCAAAATATTTAGAAAACAAACATAAGCACTCTCTTTATTGTTATAATATATTACATTATTGATTAAAATCTGAATTTTTCCTCGTTTCGTTATTCATTATATTTTTACTTTCTCAAGCAAGTATGTATTGTATTCCATAAAAAAAAATTCACACTTTTGAGACTCGCTGATTCAAAACATTTTTTAGAATAATGTACATTTATGTCTATGTCTGTGTCTATGTCTGTGTCTGTGTCTATGTCTGTGTCTATGTCTGTGTCTATGTCTGTGTCTATGTCTATGTCTGTGTCTATGTCTGTGTCTATGTCTGCGTCTATGTCTGTGTCTATGTCTGGTCTATGTCTATGTCTGTGTCTATGTCTGTGTCTATGGCTGTGTCTATGTCTATGTCTATGTCTGTGTCTATGTCTGTGTCTATGTCTGTGTCTATGTCTGTGTCTATGTCTGTGTCTATGTCTATGTCTGTGTCTATGTCTGTGTCTATGTCTGTGTCTATGTCTGTGTCTATGTCTATGTCTGTGTCTATGTCTGTGTCTGTGTCTATGTCTGTGTCTATGTCTATGTCTGTGTCTATGTCTGTGTCTATGTCTGTGTCTATGTCTGTGTCTATGTCTGTGTCTATGTCTGTGTCTATGTCTGTGTCTATGTCTGTGTCTATGTCTGTGTCTATGTCTATGTCTGTGTCTATGTCTGTGTCTATGTCTGTGTCTATGTCTGTGTCTATGTCTATGTCTGTGTCTATGTCTGTGTCTATGTCTGTGTCTATGGCTGTGTCTATGTCTATGTCTGTGTCTATGTCTGTGTCTGTGTCTGTGTCTGTGTCTATGTCTGTGTCTATGTCTATGCCTGTGTCTATGTCTATGTCTGTGTCTATGTCTGTGTCTATGTCTATGCCTGTGTCTATGTCTATGGCTGTGTCTATGTCTATGTGTGTTTCTATGTCTATGGCTGTGTTTATGTCTGTGTCTATGTCTGTGTCTATGTCTGTGTCTATGTCTGTGTCTATGTCTGTGTCTATGTCTGTGTCTATGTCTGTGTCTATGTCTTTGTCTATGTCTGTGTCTATGTCTGTGTCTATGTCTGTGTCTATGTCTGTGTCTATGTCTGTGTCTATGTCTGTGGGCAGCATGTCTCAAAAACTGGTATTTAGGTGCATCATTATATTTCAGTGTTGCGACATAAACATTTTCAAGGGAATCCCCACATCAAACTAACCTTAACATGGAACAATTTTCGAAAATTTTGATTTTCTCAAAATGGTTCTAACGATTTTGGTTCAGATGAAGATATTTTCCTGAGAAACCAAATGCATGTCTTACATTTTCTGGGAGTAGCCTCTTAGGAGCTCTTAATTCTGGATAACTGAACACACCATTTATATCATAGGACACTCTTCCTAATTTCCATTCTGCATACAAGTGAGAAATTCTGCTACAGTTATCTGGATTAGCATGAAGTAGATAAAGCAATAACCTTTTGTACAGAAACTTTGTAGAAAAGAGACTGCATGTGAATGGAACATTTCAGATTTTTACTTTCTTTATACGCATTTTGTACATGATGTATACAGAAGGTGTTGAATTGCACCCAAAAATTCAATGCCGAGATTTCGCTGGAAATATATGTTTTGACACCTCCTGATTCCAAAAAAGCATTTTTAGAAAAATGTCCACGTCTGTGGGCAGCATAGCTCAAAGCCGAAATTTTCAAGAAGCCCCCCCCCCCATTAAACTACCATATACACGGATAACTTTTCGTTAACTTTAATTTTGTGAAAAATGGCTCAGTCGTATATTAAAGATACTTACATCCCAAGTGTATGTCTTGAATTTTCTGGGAAGCGTCTCTCAACACCTCTTTATTCTGGACGAATTTTGCTTAACTGCTAAACCGTAAGAGATAGACAAAACTTACAGCATAAAAATGTTGTGTCTGTGGACAGAATAGCTCGAAACAAACAGTTTATATCCTTTACGTTTTTGTTGTGGAGGTAACCATTTCCGAGATATTCCTTGCTATAAATTTCAATTTTAAAATACTTAGACCTGTTCCATGCATTAACTTATGCATCTATGCTTGGCCATGCAAAGTATCGCATTTCATTCCCATAGCAACCACATTTTAAAACATTTGACTGTCGGTTTAGCCTAGAGTATTATATATATTCTTTCCCTACTATTTATAAGGAACTAAGTAATAAGACGTTTCTGCTAATGTTTTATCATGAAATAGATAGACGAATAAGATTATTAACAATAATTTGTTACAGAGATGTAGAGAAAGTCATGTGAATGGAGCACATCAGATTTTTGTGATGTAAAATATTACACGTACAGCCTTGTGTCTTTGGAGGAATGATTCGAGTCACTAGTGTGTTCCTCGTCATTTTCTCTGTCCGCAGCAAGTTGTTCGTTTGTAACACCTCACGCTCTCGCCGTGTGCAGACGAGCCTGCTGCACGCATCTGTCATAGTAGTTGCCTACCAATCGCGGCGAAGTTTGGGATCTTGATAACTTAAGGTGTTTTGTTCTTTCAACTTCCCTACATTTTTACTTACTTTACACGTACGTAGAACGTATTGTATTGCACCCAAAAATCAATACCGATATTTCAATGAAAAAACATGTTTTGAGACCCCCTGAATCCAAAAAAAGCCGTTTTAGAAAAATGTCCGAGTGTGCCTCTGGGCAGCATAGCTCAGAAATAAAACTTGGTATTTAAGTTCAGTATCCTTCAACGATGCAACACGAACATCTTCAAGAAAATTCTCTCACCAAACTACCTTTTACATGGAAAAAATTCTGACAATTATGTTTTCTCAAAATGAGTAACGATTTTGATTAAATTATCATATATTAAAGCTATTTACCTGACAAATAAAATATGTATCTTGAATTTTCTGGGAATAGCCTCTGAAGAGTACCCTAATCTGGATGAATTTTACGGAATTTTACATAACTGCTAAACCGTAAGAAATGGACAAAAGCTTACCACACAAAAATGTAGAGCACTTTAAAACACACAATTTATGTTACATGCATTTTTTCGTGGAGTTGATGGTTTTTTAAATATTCCTTGTTTTTGTTTTCAGCTTTAAACAACTTATACTTTTCTCATACAGGAATTTGTCAACTCCTGTCTGTACAAACAAAGGAACTTCATTCACAAAGCAACCAGCTCTTGACTATCACTTTAACCTATAATACTCCTTTATTTCCTTTCTACTTATATGGAAGCAAGTAATAAGACTATTACTGCTAATTTTTTCTCCATTAGCATGAAGTAAATAGAAGCATAAGATTTTTAACAATAATTTGTTGCAGAGATGTAGAGAAAGTCATGTGAATGGAACAGTTAGATTTATCTTAATTCTTTTATCAGTATTTTCTTTAAACTTCACCATAACGATTGATGAATTTTCACTCCGGTCTTTATTGTAGACACAGGTTCATCCTTAATTGCGCGCAATTTTCTCACTGAGCCTGGTACATTGCATTATGACCTTACACTGTCATTATTGGCCTATAAAATTCGATATGTCCAACATTTTGTGCATTCCAAAAATACAAACAAGTTCTTTGGCGGGTGAAAAGTATAACATCGGCATTGAAAAACTGGTAGCACGTGACTTTGATTACATTGAGAAAAATCTGATGTGTTCCATTCACAGGACTTTCTCTACATCTCCACAACAAATTATCGTTAAAAAGATTATGCTTCAATTTACGTTATGTTAATCGAGGAAAAATTAGCAGAAATGGTCTTATTACTTGCTTCCTTGCAAGTAGAAGCGAAATAAGGGAGTACCATAGGTTAAAGTGATAGTCAAAAGCTGCTTGCTTTGTGAATGAAGTTCCTTTGTTTGCATGGATAGGACTTAACAAATTCCTGTATGAGAAAAGTTAAGTTTTCTAAAGCTAAAATCATAAACAAGGAATATCTGAAAAACGATCAGCTCCATGAAAAAATGTATACAACATGAGTTGTGTGTTTTAATGTGCTCTACATTACTTTTGTAGTAAGTTTTTGTCCTTTTCTTACGGTTTAGCAGTTATGCAAAATTCCGTAAAATTCACTCAGAATAAATTAGTCTTCAGAGGCTATTCCCAGAAAATTCAAAATATACATTTTATTTGTCTGGTAAATATCTTCAATATATGATATTTTAATCAAAATCCTTAGAGCCATTTTTTATAAAATCAAAATTTTCGAAAACATTTCCATGTAAAGCGTACTTGGGGTTGGGAGGATTTTTCTCAAAATATTCGTGTCAAATCCTTGGAAGATACTAAACTTAAACACCAAATTTGGTATTTTAGCGACTTTTCGTTTTTGAGTTATTGTGTTCACAGGCACACGGACACACACGCACACGGACCTTTTTCTGCAAATACTATTTTGGATTCAGGGGCACCTAAAACATGTATTTCCGGTGAAATCTCGGTATCGAATTTTTTGGTGGAGTGCAATATCTTCTCTATACACTATGTATAGAGTACGTGTAGAGAAAGTAATAGAGCAAGGTATGTAACTTTGTGTAGATGACCCTCGTACCACACCACTTTGCTCCGCGGTAATTGCTGCTTTCATTATGTGTTAATAGATGACAGCATAATCGCAATTACTGTCTAGTTTCAGTTTCTCTGTTGTTTTACACTGTTAAGTATCCTAATCGATATTTACGTTAGCGACCGAGGAAAACCACAGACTTGACCAGAGCCATGAGGAAAAGAGGTCACGCAGACATCTGTCACTACCAACATAAACACCTGCGTTTTATTGTGACTTGTTCTGCTCGTCAGTGTTGCCACATTGGGCGAAAAGTCGCAGATTTTTTCTACTAAATGATCGATTTTTAATTGAGGCGATTTGCGAATTTTTGGGCCACTTCTGAAATCAGGCAAACAATTTAAATGTATTCCTTGAAAAGTATAATGTCAATTAAAAGTAAAAGTGTATTATTTTCCTTGTTACTAACGCAGTCGCACGAGTTCAAGAGAACTGTTTGAATCAAATATGCACCATTTTATTAGTTTTTTAATAATACATTTATTCTGTATCTGCAGTTCAAATGCTACACATAGAGAGTAAATAAAGTATTAGTAATATGTAAGAAGGAAAAATGTGATAAACCTTTAACAAAGTTGCTTTCTGCTTTGCGACGGGTTCTGGGTACGATTCCCGACGAGGTGGGACATTTTCTCTAGCCGAGTATTCCCTGTTTTGCCCAAAGTCTGGAAATATTGCTGAAAGTGTGTAATCTAATGAATCAAACCTAAAAGATCAAACAGCAACCCCGCAGATAACACTTTGCAGTTGTGATCCTGAAACAAATACGACCCTAGTAGATATAACTTTTGTTTTTATAAGGGTCCAATGATCTGACAGTAAGAAACACGCAGCACAAACAAAATTCTAAACGTTTTCAACCACCTTAAGAAAATGTGAATATGAATTTTGCGATTTTTGAAATAATTCTGGCGATATTTTGTGAAAGGAATGTGGCAACCCTACTGCACAAGGGCATACATCGTGCATGGTATCACACTTTTGTTTATAGTTTGGTGTCCTTGAACCTGACAGTCCCCTGACGTTTTATTTCCGGGCACTCTAGCTGCTGTTGTCTTCAACGGACACCCAGTTTAACTTTGCTCAGAGACCTCTTTATCAGGCTTGACGTGCTGTAAATCTACGACACGGAACCAACGACTTTACTTCCCTTCCGAAGGAAACCATGCTAAGGATCTTTACCCGAGAGCTTTGAAACCAGAGACTACCATAGGATCAGTAAGATAAACAGCCGCAGTGTGAAATGCTCTACTCCTTTTCCTTTTTCCTTCCACTTGGCAGAGAAGCGGAGAGGTTACGTGTGCAACAGTGGCGGTTGTTTAGGATTTGGATGATTCGACTTTTGCAGCGTAATCAAATGCTAAACTCAAGAGTTTGTTAGGAAAACACAAAGATTGGTAATGACATGAAACCATGCTAAGGATCTTTACCCGAGAGCTTTGAAACCAGAGACTACCATAGGATCAGTAAGATAAACAGCCGCAGTGTGAAATGCTCTACTCCTTTTCCTTTTTCCTTCCACTTGGCAGAGAAGCGGAGAGGTTACGTGTGCAACAGTGGCGGTTGTTTAGGATTTGGATGATTCGACTTTTGCAGCGTAATCAAATGCTAAACTCAAGAGTTTGTTAGGAAAACACAAAGATTGGTAATGACAACAAGAGAATATGGTTGAAAGTACAAAAAAAAAAAAAAAAAAAATACTTGTGATAATTCTAATTGTTTTGTCGCAGAAACCGCGAATAGGACAGGGGTTGGATAGGTAGTCAGACTGAGAAATTCAATTCATAGCCGGAATTAAAACCTCGGACCTCCCGGTTGCTCTACCACTGAGTTGGGGTTGTCAGCTCAAAATAATTTGACATCACCTTGTATGGTTTACCGGAGTCAGTTGAGGGATTCAATGGTATGCCGGTATGTTGCCATGGTAGCTCAGTGGTAGAGTAACCGGCTAGAGACCGGGAGATCCGAGGTTCAAATCCCGGTCATAGCATTGAATGTTTCAGTCTGTCTCTATCTATCCAAAAAAAAAAAAAAAAAAAAAAAAAAAACCTTTGTTCTCCCAGTTTTGAATAAACATTCGCCGTTCACATGTAAGCCACCACACACTAAATGAACCGGTTTCTTTGGCTCTACGTGACTGTTGAAAGAGAGGTGTGGGGTCGAGAGGAAGGGTTAGTTAACACCTGTTTTGCTTTGCCTGCCAGACGTCGATATCACGTACTTCGGCTGAACTGATATTCAAATGACCGCGGGATCCATAAGCTTAGTTACTTCATATACCTCTTCTCAGGATAAGGGAAACTCCCGAAAAAATCTGATGTCTTCCATTCACATGACTTTCTCTACATCTCTGAAAGGAAATATTATTAAAAAGCTTTTGCTTCTATTTACTTCATAATAATCAAGAAAAAATTAGCAGAAATAGTCTTATTACTTGCTTCCTTGTAAGTAGAAGCGAAATAAGGGAGTACCATAGGTTAAAGTGATAGTCAAAAGCTGGTTGCTATGTCTCTGAAGTTCCTTTGTTTGTATGGAAAGCAGTTGACAAATTCCTGTATGAGAAAGATATGTTTTCCAAAGTTGAAACAAATGACAAAGAATATCTAAAAAGATCAACTCCTCGAAAAAAAAGTATATTACATAAATTGTGTGTTTTAATGTGCTCTACATTTTTGTGTGGTAAAGTTTTGTCCATCTCTTAGATTTAGCAGTTATACAAAATTCCGTAAAATTCATCCAAAATAAGGTAGCTTTCAGGGGCTATGCCCAGAAAACTCAAGATTTACATTTTATTTATCAGGTAAATATCTTTAATATACGATACCTTAATCAAAATTGTTAGAGCAATTTTTTTAGAAAATCAAGATTTTCGAAAAAAGTTCCATGTAAAGCGTAGTTGGGGGTGGGGGAGATTTTCTTGAAAATGTTCTTGTCGCATCTTTGGAAGATACCAAGTTTGGTTTTTAACGAACTTTTCGTTTTTGAGCTATGCTGCCCACAGACACACGGACAGTTTCATAAAAATGCTTTTTTCGGTTACAGGGGACCCTAAAACACATATTTCCGGTGAAATCTCGGTATCGATTTTTGGGTGGAGTGCAATACCTTCTCTATACACTATGTACATAGTACGTGTAGAGAAAGTAAAAATAACCTTAGCTGGATAAACCACCCTGGATGAGATTCGAACTCGGGACCTCTTGAATACGAGACAGACATGTTATTCTGAGGGTAGTATCATCAAAGTCAAATTAGCCAACTTTGGGCTCTCGGTAAACAAATGCTGAGAAAACATTTGACAGTGCTGTACTCAGCCACGTGTAGGGCAGAGCCGACCTCCAGAGGCAGAGAAAGATAATCTGTGACCGTAGGAGGCCCCGCACCGGAGTAAACAAACACGCGCTGACCAGACCCATCTACCAATTAAAACTTCACGAGGAATTAATAAAAGTTCAACCAGGCCTTGGTATTTAAACTATTTTTCGAACCATTAACCGTTTAGTAATTTAAGACACTTTTGTGTTTAAGTAATCAGTTCTATTTTCTTACTCGAGGAAAACAATTTTCATATTATTCTCCAAGTTCATTTCTATATTTAGCTCTGGGACGTCACGGGGTCTCCAGCAAGTTGGCTGCGAGAGAGGGGCAAGGGGGCGGGGTGCATTTTCAATGAATCCGCAGAACACGTTCCAATGAAATACACGCGCTTCCCAGAAACACAAAAACATAACACGCTAAATGCGAGGGCCATCTAGAAAGTGACAGAAATGTTGGCATAAGGAAACGTATCAACACAAGCTTTATTTAGAAAGTTACAGTACTCTCTATGTGTTATTTTTGCATAGATTTAATATAGGATTGTCTCAGCAGCCAAGACTGAGCAGATCACAGAAACTTAGCGTGAGGAGTTGCAAGAATACTTTCTTGTTAATCAATTGCCTTTCTAACAGCTAGATTTAGTAACACGGTAGTAGTCTCTCTCCTAAAAATTAGCAGCTCGGGACTTTTCCATTATAAAGAGCGGTCACGTGAGCCTAACACAAAGTTAATCACGTGACAACGCTTCCATTTAACCAATCAGGAATGAGCTTCAAGATTGGAGATTGTAGGTATATAAGCGATGCCTTACAAGAATTCAGGTTGCTTCTTATTCTGGTTGTATTTCGTGTTACACGCGTGATGCTATACGCGGTACGCTATAAGCTGTACGTGAACGCGGCCGTGTGAGTGCCTGAGTGTGTGATTTTATTACGCGAGATATTGCGGTTTTCGCACGAGTCGATTGTGGTGTAACAGGGAAGTACGCAGTGATTACCGATGACCGTCGAAAACAAGAACTCCGTAAACAGCAGAAAATAGCACTAGTTATTTATATTCCTACGTCTTCAGGAATTACTGTGTCGGGAGTCGCTCGTGGGAATAGTGTCCCAGCAAGCATTAATTCGGTGGAACCTAAAGTGAAGTACTTCTATTTGTGAGTCTACCCCGTGTCACCCCCCCCCCAGTCATTCTTCCTCCCCCTCAGTGAGAGTCAAACTTGTGTTCCACCTGGACGAGCAGAGCCGACGCATCAAAGAGCTTTCCAGAGGTATGTACACGCCTGCTTATAAAGTATTTCACTGGCGCTAACCCAGACCGACTCCAAGGAAGACAAAAGAACAGCGACATGCCTTACTCTATTTCCCACGTAATCCCCATTCTGTCACGTGGTACCAGTTTTTCAAAGCCGATGCTATACGAGGGCTGGCCTTGAAGTACCCAACCTGACGTACAGATAGCGGTTGTTCTTTAAAACAACAACAAGGGTAAAAAGTACCAACCTTAAAAAGCTTAAGTTTCAAGTTTGACGATTTTACATTGTTTAGCAGCCATCATTAGTGAATGCTCTCAGCGAATTTATAAACACGGATAAAACTGGTCATCGTTATGTGATACAATACTTTCATTTGAAAGCTCTTAGTGCAACTAATATTAAAGCTGACCTAGATTCTACTTTGAGGGAGTCTGCTCCTTCGTTTTCAACACTGAAATATTGGGTGGCCGAGTTTAAGCGCGACCGTACGAGCTGCCAAGACGAACATCGCAGTGGTCGACCAAATGAGGTTACCAGTCCAGAAATTGTAAATAAAACCCACAAAAAGGTATTGGATGACCGTCGAATGAAAGTGCGCGAGCTTCCAGGCATTCAAAAAGTTCTGTACATCGCATACTGACTGAACATTTGAATATGAGAAAGTTGTGTGCAAGGTGGGTGCCGCGTTTGCTCACAACAGAAGAAAAACAGCGTCGTGAGGATGTTTCGCTGCAATAAAAATGAGTTTTTGCGTCGATTCATAACAATGGATGAAACCTGGAACCACCTCTTCACTTCTGAGACGAAGGAACAATCAAAGCAGCGGGCTGGAAGGGGAGAATCGGCTCCAAAGAAGGCAAAGACAGTTCTACCCGTAGGCAAGGTTACGGCGTCATTTTTCTAGGACGCACGGGAGATAATTTTCATTGATTATCTCAAAAAAGGAAAAGTAATCAAACGCAAATATTATGCGAGCTTGTTAGAGCGTTTGAGTCATGAAAAAGCGGCTACATTTACCGAAAAAGGCTTTGTTTCATGAAGACAATACACCAGTTCACACGTCCATTATCGACATGGCCAGAATCAATGAGTTAAAGTTTGAATTGCTACCTCAAGCACCCCATTTAGCCCCATCTGATTACTTTTTGTTTCCAAACTTGAAGAAATTGCTTGGTGGTAGAAGATTCGCCCACAACGAAGGCTATTTTGCAGACCTCGATAGTTCTCACTATAAACTAGGTATCGAAGCTATTGAACATCGCTGGGAAAGTGTATCGAACTGAAAGGAGACTATGTAGAGAAATAAATATGTTTTTCCCCAAAATGTTGCGCTTTCTTTGTTAGGTGGGTTCTTCTGAGACTTATTCTCTACGCTTAGTATGTAATGCCGAGATTTCACCGGAAATATATATTTTGGATCCCCTGAATCCCAAAAAAGCCTTTTTAGAAAATGATCCGTGTGTGTCTGTGGACAACAAAGCTCAAAAATGAAAAGACCGTTGAATACCAAACTTAGTATTTAAGTTTGGTATCTTGCAAGGGTGCGACACGAAGATTTTCAAGAAAATTTCCCACCCCAAACTACCCTTTACATGTAAATCTTTTCGAAAATTTTGATTTTCTCAAAAATGGCTCTAAGGAATGAATTTTTTTGCAGGAGTGCAATATCTTTTCTATACACTATGTACATAGTACGTGTAGAGAAAGTGATGTGAATGGCACACCTCAGATTTTTTTTGGACAGATGCAAAACTTCTCTGTGAAAGGAATCTTGATATTCTTAGCTACACACGCCGGATTTTCAGGTAGAATATGTCACCATTTGTGTAGAGTTGTGCTGCATGGACGCTCTAGAACACCAAATGTGACAACCATAATTTTGGAATCTGTTCAAATATGCGAACATGGCGCCTATATATTACCACTCCGAATATCTGAGCTGCCCATGTTGCTACATTTATGTCATAACACACTCAAATGTATAACCCGCGCGCGTTCTTATATAATAACTCTTTTCCATATAATGTCAAGATGCAGTAGATATGGCAGCGGGTTCCTCTACACGTGCTGTGTATATCTATATAGTGCATAGAGAAGGTATTGTATTGCATCCAAAAATTCGACACCGACATCTCACCGGAAATCCATGTTTTGGGACCCCCTGAATAAAAAAACATTTATAGAAAAGTGTCTGTGCATGTGTGTTTGTGTGTGTCTAAGGCCAGCATAGCTCAAAAATAAAAGGTATTTAAGTTTAATAGGTATCTTCCAAGGATGTGACACGAAGATTTTCAAGGAATTCCCCCACCCGCATTTACACTTTACATGGATAAACTTTCGAAAATTTTGATTTTCTCAAAAATTTCTCTGACGATTTTCATTAAAATATCGTATATTAAAGATATGTACATGGCAAATAAAACGTATAATTGAATTTTCTCTGAAGACTGCTTCATTCCGACGAATTTTGCATAACTAGTAAACCGTAAGAGAGAAACAAAAACTTACTACACAAGAAATGAGATCTCGATAAAACACACAATTTATGCCATACACATTTTTTCCGTGGAGTTGATCGTGTTTTAGATATTCCTTGTTTTTTGTTTCAGCTTTAAAGAACTTATACTTTTCTCATACAGGAGTTTGCCAACTCATGTCCACACAAACAAAGGAACTTCAGTCACATAACAACCAGCTTTTGACTATCACTTTAATCCTTATTTCGCTTCTACTTGCAAGGAAGCAAGTAATAATACGATATCTGCTAATTTTGTTTCGATAAGCATGAAGTAGTAATATGTTTCTTGCAGAGATATAGAGAAAGTCATGTGAAAGGAACACATAACATTTTTTTGCAGTTATGATAGAAGACTTTTGTGTACTAATTGCTTTGCTTGTAAACCGGAAGCGCTAGCCAGCACACACCTACTGAGGTAACAGGTGTATTGGAAATCTCCGGAAGACGGAAGCAGTCAACTCCTGCGACGACCTTTAGCACTTATATAAGCGAAGGGATCAACAGCCCATTGCAATTCCATCACTAACAGCAAGCAAACGTTTGAAAGTGGGACATGAACACTGTCATTTATAAGCCCCTTATTCTTCAATGGACTCAACGCATACAATATTTACTCTCGCTCTTTCTCTCTCTCTCTCGCTCTCTCTCTCTTTCTCTCGGTCTCTCTCGCTCTCTCTTTCTCTTTCTCTCTCGCTCTCTCTCTCTCACTCTGGCTACGTATACTACATACATAGTAGGTAGAGAAAGTATTCTATTACAACTAAAATTTGGTGCCAATATTTCACCATAAACATGTTTTGAGGTCCCCTGAATAAACCTCTTATGTGTTCCAATCACATGACTTTCTCTACTGTTTTTTTTTTTTTGTAGCTTAGCGTCCTTTAACTTAGTTGGTCATATCGGACGATGAATGGAATTGGTGAAATGATGCTCAAATGATCTCGGGATCCATGGAGCTTAAAGTTACTCGACATTCGTCTTCTCAGAATGAGGGAAAACCTTATCCGTGTAACTCACCCTAAGCGAGATTCGAACTCACGACCTTTTGAATGTGAGGCAGACACGCTACCACCACACCACCCAGGCGGACTTTCTCTACTGTTCTACAATGAATTGTTATTAAAAAGCATATTCTTCTATTTAATGCTAATCGAGAAGCTGTCTTATCACTTGCTTGCTTGTAAGTAGGAGAAAAATAAGGGAATACGTTAAGCTCAAATATTTTAACTCTTTGTTGCCTGCATTACATATCCCATTTTTCCTTTAATGCAAGTTTAAAAGCGGAGTTCTAGTAAAAATGTATGGGAATACACCTATCAAATTATTATATAATAGAAAAAATAATAGAAATGAAAATAAATGTAGATCCTTTATTAATCTTTAAAGCTTTAAATTCTTCTAAACCAATTTTCATAATTCCGACAAAGGCACTACCAAAAATAGTTCAAATGACCATGAGTGTTACGTAATAGGTAATGGACTGACCATCCATTCAAAGCCAAATGTTGCAAGTTCAAATTCCAGTGACTGTGATAAAGGACGGGGAGAGCCCAAGTAAAATAATCGGTGTGAAGCATGGAAGCTAATCTGGTTACATTTAACTGTAGTTATGTGGTATTTTCTCTTTGATTTATTTAAAAATGCAATTTTGGGGCAAAAATTGTATATATTTTATAATATAAAACGGTCTTGATTATTTGTCGTTTATGGTTGAAGGTCAGTATAACAGCAAATTAATCCTAGAGTACAACTCTATTTGTATAGTTACTCTTTAAACAAGCGGAACTTATAGGTACCGACCGGCAACAAAGGGTTGCTATGTGATTGAAGTACTTTTGTTTGTATGGACAGGAGTTGACAAATTCCCGTATTAGAAAAGTATAAGCATTTTAAAGCTGCAACTAATAACAAGGAATATCTCAAAATCGGCCACTCCACGAAAAAAATTATAGAATATAAATTATGTGTTTTAACGAGCTCTACATTTTTGCGTTTTAAGTTTTTGTCTACCTCTTACGGTTTACCAGTAATGCAAATTCAGAAAAATTCATTCAAAATAAACATGTCTTCAGACTCAAATTCCCTGAAAATTGAAGATATACATCTTATTTGTCATGCAAATATGTGTAATATATGAGATTTTAATCAAAATCATCAGAGCCATTGTTTTCGAAGTTTTTTCCATGTAAAAGTTAGTTGGGTTAGGTGGGGGGATTTTCTTGAAAATCTTCGTGTCACATCCTTGGAAGATACCGAACTTATATACCAAGTTTGGTATTAACGGTCTTTGAACTATGCTGACCACAGTCACACAAACACACGTGCGCAGTCACATAAAGACACGTGCGCTGCGCGCGCAGTCACACACACACGTGCGCAGTCACACAAACACACGTGCGCAGCCACACACACGTGCGCAGTCACACAAACACACGTGCGCAGCCACACACACGTGCGCAGTCACACAAACACACGTGCGCTGCGCGCGCAGTCACACACACACGTGCGCAGTCACACAAACACACGTGCGCAGCCACACACACGTGCGCAGTCACACAAACACACGTGCGCAGCCACACACACGTGCGCAGTCATACAAACACACGTGCGCTGCGCGCGCAGTCACACAAACACACGTGCGCTGCGCGCGCAGTCATACAAACACACGTGCGCAGTCACACACACGTGCGCAGTCACACAAACACACGTGCGCAGTCACACACACACGTGCGCAGTCACACAAACACACGTGCGCAGTCACACAAACACACGTGCGCAGTCACACAAACACACGTGCGCTGCGCGCGCTGTCACACACACACGTGCGCAGTCACACACACACGTGCGCAGTCACACACACACGTGCGCAGTCACACACACACGTGCGCAGTCACAAACACACGTGCGCAGTCACACACACACGTGCGCAGTCACACAAACACACGTGCGCAGTCACACACACACGTGCGCAGTCACAAAAACACACGTGCGCAGTCACACACACACGTGCGAAGTCACACACACACACGTGCGCAGTCACACAAGCACACGTGCGCAGTCACACAAACACGTGCGCAGTCACACACACACGTGCGCAGTCACACAAGCACACGTGCGCAGTCACACACACACGTGCGCAGTCACACAAACACACGTGCGCAGTCACACAAACACACGTGCGCAGTCACACAAGCACACGTGCGCAGTCACACACACACGTGCGCAGTCACACACACACGTGCGCAGTTACACACACGTGCGCAGTCACACAAACACACGTGCGCAGTCACACAAACACACGTGCGCAGTCACACACACACGTGTGCAGTCACACAAACACACGTGCGCTGCGCTCGAAGTCATACAAACACACGTGCGCAGTCACACACACACGTGCGCAGTCACACACACACGTGCGCAGTCACACACACACGTGCGCAGTCACAAAAACACACGTGCGCAGTCACACACACACACGTGCGCAGTCACAAACACACGTGCGCAGTCACACACACACGTGCGCAGACACAAAAACACACGTGCGCAGTCACACACACACACGTGCGCAGTCACACACACACGTGCGCAGTCACACACACACACGTGCGCAGTCACAAACACACGTGCGCAGTCACACACACACGTGCGCAGACACAAAAACACACGTGCGCAGTCACACACACACACGTGCGCAGTCACACAAACACACGTGCGCAGTCACACAAACACACGTGCGCAGTCACACACACACGTGCGCAGTCACACACACACGTGCGCAGTCACACAAACACACGTGCGCAGTCACACACACGTGCGCAGTCACACACACACACGTGCGCAGTCACACACACACGTGCGCAGTCACACAAACACACGTGCGCAGTCACACAAACACACGTGCGCAGTCACACACACACGTGCGCAGTCACACACACACACGTGCGCAGTCACACACACACGTGCGCAGTCACACAAACACACGTGCGCAGTCACACAAACACACGTGCGCAGTCACACACACACGTGCGCAGTCACACAAACACACGTGCGCAGTCACACACACACACACGTGCGCAGTCACACACACACGTGCGCAGTCACACAAACACACGTGCGCAGTCACACACACACACGTGCGCAGTCACACAAACACACGTGTGCAGTCACACACACACGTGCGCAGTCACACAAACACACGTGCGCTGCGTGCGCAGCCACACAAACACACGAATATTTTTCTAAAAGTGCTTTTCACTTTCTCTACACGTTCTACATACATAGTGTTTAGAGAAAGTACTCCACCCAAAAATTTGGTACCCAAATTTCACCGAAAATATACGTTTTAGGACCCCTGAATTCAAAAAAACATTTTCAGAAAAAAGTCCAGCTGTGTGTCTGTCTTTCCGTGTGTTTGTGGACAGCATAGCTCAAAAACCAAAAGTGTGTTGAATACCAAACTTGGTATTTAAGTTGAGTATCTTCCAAGGATGCGACAATAAGAAAATCCCCCCACCCCCATATAGCCTTTACACGGAAAAAAGTCAAATTCTTATACTTTCTCAAAAATGGCTGTAACGATTTGATTAAAATCTCTTATATTTAAGATACTTACATGACAAATAAAATTTATATCTTGAATTACCTGGGGATAGCTTTATTCTGGATGAAATTTCCTCAATTTTGCATAACTGCTAAATCGTAAGAGATAGACAAAAACTTACTGCACATAAAATGTAGATCTTCTTAAAACACACAATTTATGTCATAAACATTATTTACGTGGAGTTGGCCGTTTTCAAGATATTCCTTATTATCGGTTTCTATTGTAAAGTATTTATACTTTTCTCAGACAGGAAGTGTCCGTTTTTCTTTTGTTCTACTCCTGGCCAAGCATACCCGTGTGGTGGCCGGGGAGTAAAAGAATAGCACCACGGGATCTCCCCCTGTCGTAGAAGGCGACTAATCGGAGCGGCTTTCCGCTGACCACTACCCCAGTATCCTACAGATCACATCTATACCCTTCTGTTCCCTATTCACCTACTGCCTTGTAGGCGGGGGAAGTATCCCCAAAGGCTAAGGGAAGGAAACCCCGACAGAAAACCAAGAACATGAAATGAAATGACGGATCTTAAAACTAGCATACCCCAGGAGGGTCGTAGGACTAAAGTTCTCGAATCCTTCACCGACGCGTCGGTCTGCCCCATGGATTCTGGGGGGGGGGGGCAAAGAACCGTTTACCTTTCTCTCAGAAAAATCAGATCCTTTTAAGCGATCTGAGATAATTAAAAGATCGCCAGAAATACAAAGAAGGGGATCACTACCTTCAACCAGCAAAGAATTATAGGAACGTTTGAATAAAGAATATATAAACTTTACAGACTACTCCAAGAAAAAGAATAGAAACTCCTGAAAAAATTAGAACTGAAGAACAAGATAGACTCTTCCTTGACAAAGTCTGGAAAGAATACTCGATGTATCAACAGATAATGGAGAAATTGAAAAGGAAACCGACACTCTTCAGAGAGTGATAAAGGATATCCCAAATACAAAGAAGGAAATAAAAAATGCAGTCTGCCATTTAGAAGACTTCTTCAAAAGATTACCTAGTGCCTCAAGTTTTATAAACGAGGTAATGGAAAACTAGCAACTCAAAGTAGTCAAAAGATTACCTAGTGCCTCAAGTTTTATAAACGAGGTAATGGAAAAACTAGCAACTCAAAGTAGTCAAAAGCAGAAGGAAACCACTGAAGCCTGTACGCAAACAATTACAAAAAAACAAGAAGAAATAGAGAAGCTGAAATATACGATAAAATGTGAGCTAGAAATAGATCTAAATTACCAACAACTACATGAAATTGCAAGTATGAAATGGCCGGAAGAGGCCTTCGAAAACTGTCAACCTGCAAAAGGGAAACCTTTAGGAGTTGAGGATGAAGACCTAGTGATAGTTGCAAATAAAGAAGTTGATAAAGAGGAAGAGATTATAAGGAACATTATTAATATAAATCCGCAAATAAAACAGTTTTTGGAAGAAGATAAACTAAAACCAGGAACAATTATATGCAATATTTTATCAAATGAAATCCTTGGTGATGAAAAGGAATCAAAAAATACAAAGAAATATCTGTACCTCATTATGACTGAGGACGGAGGAAAATCGACAGAAGATATATCTAATCTAAGAAAAAATTTAGAAAAAATATTAGACACAGAGAGGAAAAATGGGAGAACCCGCATAGCCGGTGCAACAACGGATCAAGTGGATGAGCAAGTAACAAGGAAAGTTTTGGAGTATTTATGCAAAAGAAAAAATGTTAAGATGTCAATGTATATAAAACATCAAAGATACAATGAAACAAAAGGGATGGAGGACCATAGCAGGAAGAGAGGACTAAATGAAGATACAATCGTACTCAAGCCACTTGGAGAAAAATCATACGCAGACATTCTGAAAAATATAAAAGAAGTAGACACAAGCGGAATAATAATTGATCACAAAAGAAAGACAAACGAAGGAAATGTGCAGCTGAAAATAAAAGGGAAAAATAGAAAGGATAGAAAGACTTTTAAACAACTCCTTTCTTCAAAATTGGACAAAATTGCAGAAGTAAATATGGAAAGCAAAAAACAAACTGTTATGCTACTAGATATAGATGAAGTTGTAGAAGAACATGAAGGAAAAGAAACCATAGAACGGGAATTAGGGAAAATGGAACAACATATTCTGATAAAAATGTCAGATAAAGCAAATGCACAAGGTGTTAAATATGCATTTGTAACCTCTAATATAGAGATTACAAATCGACTGCTAGTAAAGAAAACAATAGGGAAAGGATGGGACAGATGGAGAGTCAAGCCAACAAATACTCTTAAGTAGATGTTACAGAGTAGGGCATGTTGCAAGCGAATGTACAGCTGCTCCTTTTGTGAAAATGTGTCATAAATGTGGGGAAACAGATCATCGAATAAAAGAGTGTAAAAACATGACAAGATGTTACCTGTGTATCTCAAATGAACACAAAGCAGAGACGATGACATGTCCTGAGTATAGGAAATTAGTGGAAACCCAGGCAAGGATACAAAGACAAAACTCCTATAAATAATGAGATTACTTCAGGTAAATCTTGATAGGAGTAAACGGGCCATGGATTTACTTATATATAAATGTGCAGAACGTCAAATACATCTGTGTATTATCGCAGAACCAAATAAAAACATGACCAAACATAGCCCAAAATGGATCACAGTTGAAAGAATAGACGCAGCCATTTATATTCCACGAAGTAATGATAAAGTGAGAAACATCGGAAATGGCAGAGGTTTTGTCTGGGCCGACACCGATGAAATATTGGTATTTTCCTGTTATGTGTCTCCTAAAACAGATCTGGAGCATTTCCATAAATACCTATTTGAAATCATTAGCGCCCTTAAACAACAAAAACATAAAAAGAGAGTCCTTATTGGAGGGGATTTCAATGCCAAGGCATATTCCTGGGGCTCGCCTATAGAAGACAAGAAAGGTAGTGCTCTGGCAGAGTGGGCAAGCGAAAATGATTATAATATCCTAAATGATGGGAAAATGCCAACTTTTGAAAGAAACGATGGTACATCTTTCATAGATATCACAATGTGTTCTGGAGAAATGAGTAAATTTGTTAGTAAATGGTATGTGGATAATGAAGAAAATTTAAGTTACCACAAGAATATATTTATAGAGACTATAAACACCAAATTGCCATTACCAATTAAAAGGCCACAGAAAGGTTGGATTTACAAAAATGATAAGAAAGATATTTTAATACAAAAGGTAGAAGAAGCAGCGAGTCATCCAGAGTACTTACATCTACCAAAGAAGCTTGGGGAACTATTAGAAAAAGCATGTAACTCTACTTTTAAGAAGAAAGGCAGCCATGGTATGTTTAAAGCGGCGTATTGGTGGAATAACGATATTTCCCAACTAAGGAAAAGGAGTATGGAGGCACGAAGAAAAGTGACAAGGGCAAACAAAAGAAGAAATGCGGAGGAAAATGAAAAGCTCACCATACAAAAGGAATATCGAAGATGTCGGAATGACTTAAAAAACGCAATAAATACAGCGAAGAAGGATGCATGGGAACAGCTATGTGAGGAAGTGGATGTGGATCCATGGGGCACTGGATATAAAATTGTGACCAAAAAATTAGGTCTCCGCACAGCTTTAGTCATTACGGATGAGGAACAAAAAGAAATTGCTAAAGAGTTATTTCCCGCACATAAAAGAAATACGTGGCCAAAAATGCAAATAGAAATAGAAGAAGTACCGAAGTGCCAAATAAACGAGATCATGGATGCAGGAAAACGCATAAAAACTGGTAAAGCCGCTGGACCTGATGGCATCCCCCCGGAAGTTATAAAGCTAATTACTGAGAAAAAGCCGGATCTTCTGATGGAAACACTAAATGGGTTAATATGCAAAGGAAAATTTCCCAAGGAGTGGAAAATTGCAAAACTTATACTTATAGAAAAACAAAAAAAAAAAAGAAACTGCAAAAAAACCTATAGACCTTTATGCGTCTTGGATACAATAGGGAAACTGTTTGAACAAATAATTAATCAGAGATTATTAAAAGAGATAGATTTAAAAGGTAGTCTCGCGCAAACCCAATTTGGTTTTAGAAAAGGCCGGTCAACTGCCGATGCAATAAAGTTGGTCTTGGAAAATATCTCCATAATTGATTAAATTAATAAGTAGTTATCTACAAGATAGAAAGATCTTTATTGGAGAAAACTCTGAGATGGATGTAACCAGTGGAGTTCCGCAAGGATCAATTCTAGGCCCCACTTTATGGAATATATACTATGATGAAGTGCTTCGACAGGAACCTGCAGCAGGTGTAACACTGGTGGGATACACAGACGGCCGCTCTGATTGTGTGCGGCACTTCAAAACAAGATATAGAGGAAAAAATACAGTGGTCCATCAATAGGGTTGAAGTCTGGATGACTAGTAGAGGACTGAGCCTGGCTGCGACCAAAACCGAAATGGTAATCCTGGGAGGGAGGAGAACTCTCAAAGAAGTGACTATACAGGATGGAGACTTAGAACTTAAATCGCAAAAATACCTAAAATATTTAGGTATCTTAATTGGATATAATATGAGTATGGTCGAACATCTGAAGTATGTAGCTGCAAAGGCGGAAAAAGTGGTTGCAGCTTTGGCCAGACTGATGCCAAACGTAGGAGGTCCTAACCAACAAAAGAGGAAATTACTAGGAAGTGTTATTAACTCCATTACACTTTATTGTGCTGCGGCTTGGAAGCAATGTATGAAGAAAATAACACATAGGAAACTTATAGAACGCGTCCAAAGAAAGATCGCTATAAGAATAGCAAGTGCATATCGCACAACATCCACAAAGGCTATACAAGTGATTACAGGAACAATACCGCTCCATTTATTAGCAACCGAGCACACATTTAAAAAAGAAGAATATAATAGAGCACAAAAAGATGAGAAAAGGACAATTACAATGAAAAAGTGGCAGGAAGAATGGGATGACGAGCTTGAAACGGCCCAATGGACTAAGCGCCTTATTCCAAAAATTGAACCATGGCTAAACAGACAACACGGAGAAGTTGACTACTCTTTTACGCAATACTTAACAGGACATGGCCGATTTGGGACCTACTTATACAAAATGAAGATAAGTCAGACTGAACAATGCAGATATTGTAAAGAAATAGACTCACCATTTTATTATGTAAAAGATGGAATGTCGTAAGAAATAAAACCTTAAACGTTATTGAAATGGAATTATCACCAGACAACATAATACAAAATATGATACACAAGAAAGAAATATGGCACCTCATTACAGGAATGATTAAGAACATCCTACACGCTAAGGAAAAAGATGAAGGATAAACTTGAATGCTGCACTGTGAAGAAATGCTGAGAGGCGGTTCCGCAGCGCTGCAGGAGACGGAGGTGGCTTTTAGCCGGTAAGAGTCCGACACACCAGGGCCACCTTCCCTGGCGTCCATGAGGATTTTCCCCTCCTTAAAAAAAAACAAAACTCCTGGCCAAGCAAAGAAGCTAGTTGTAATGACAATCGAATAACGACAGCTTTTAAAACGTTTGACTATCACTTTAGCATTCCTTTAGTTTCCTTCTACTTAATGCAACTAAGTAACTAAAACATTCTGATAACGTTTACCTCGATTAGAATGGTCTAGAAAGAAGAAGAAGTCTTTTGTAATATTTTTTTTTTTTGCAGAGCCACTAGAGTAAGTTTAACACATCAAATATTTTGGATTCAAGTGTTCTCAAAAGGTAGTTTTCCGGTGAAAACTCCGTGTCGTATACCTTTTACCTCTTATGTCACTGTACATGTGTGCTAGAGAAAGCAAATATCTCAATGTTCCTTTCACATAACTTTCTCTATCTGTTCTGCTACGAATTATTCTTACCAAGATTCGTGTTTTATGTACTTGATGATAAAATTCACGGAAATGGTCTTATTACTTCCTTATAAGACAGAAGGAAATAAAAGAATTCACTAAAAATGTGATGTGTTCAATCCACACGACTTTCTCTACATCGCTGTAATAAATTATTGGTAAAAAGCGTATTCTTCTATCTGCTTTATGATAAGCATTAACAAAAATTACTTGCTTCCTTGTAAGTAGAAGGGAATACACAAGTGTAAAACGATAGTCAAATCTTTTAAAAGCTGGTTGCCATGTGGTTGAAGTCCGATTCTATGTTGGGCCAGGAGTTTACAACTTTCCGTATGAGAAACCTTTAAGCATTTTACATCTGAAACATCTAACAACGAATTTCTTAGAAATGGTTAGGTCAACGAAAAAAAACAAACTATATGACATAACTTGTGTGTTTTAACGTGATCTTCATTTTTGTGTGTAGTAAGTGTTTGTTTATCTCTTACGGTTTATCAGTTACGCAAAATTCTGCAAAATCCATCCAGAAAAAAGAGGTTTTTAGAGGTTATTCCTAGAAAATTTAACATATACATTTTATTTGTCATTCAAACATCCTCAATATACGGTATTTTAATCAAGATCGTTAGAGCCATTTTTAGAAAATCAAAATTTTTGAAATTTTTTCCATGTAAAGGTACTTTGGAGTGGGATTTTTCTCAACATATTTATGCCGCGATCCTGAGAGATACTAAACCTAAATACCAAGTTTAGTATTTTACCGGTCACATGGACACACACACGGACCATTTTCCAAAAATGCTTTTTTTGGATGCAGGGGACCCTAAAGCGTACATTTCTGGTGAAATATTGGTATCGAATTTTTGTGTGGAATGCAATACCTTCTCTACACACTACATACATGGTACGTGTAAAGAAAGTAAAACTGTTTATTTTGGATTCCAATGAAGTTTCGGAACGGAATTTTAGGTGGAGTAAAATCAATAGCTTATCTGCCGACTATGTACATTGTTCACACTTGCTAGAGAAAGTAAAATCACAATCGCACTAAAGGCTGTTTGCTATAGATGGACACAACTAGGTGGTTGACGTAACCTCACACTCACGGGGAAACTTGTGTTTGCTAATGGAAGCGTCCGTCAGGCTTTGCTCATGAGCTGTGCATTTCGTATAAATCCCAATGACGTTTAGCTTATAATGTGGGATGTGCATTCTACCAAGATAATAGATGCACCGGAAATATAGCTTCTGAAGTGCCATAAGTCCAAAATACCATTTTTAAAAAAAGTTCCGAGTGTGGACAGCAAAGTTCAAAGTAAAGATTTCGTTAAGTAACAAACTTGGCATTTCAGTTTATTATATTCCAAGGATGCGACACCAAGAAAATTCCCCCACCCCAAACCATCATTTACATGGAAAAAGTTTTGAAAATGTTTTTCTCAAAAATTACTCTAACGGTTTTCATTAAAATACCTTATACAAATATAATTTATATCTTGCATTTTATTATTCATGTAGATATCTTTAATGTACAGTATTTTAATAAAAATCGTTAGAGACATTTTTGAGAAAATCAAAATTTTCGAAATTTCTTCAGGTAAAGGATAGTTTGGAGTGGGGTCATTTTTCTTGTTGGAAGACAATAAACTGAAATACCAACTTTGGTATATTACCGACCTTTAGTTTCTGATCACGTGGAACTTTTTCTGAAACTCTAATGTGTTCCACTTCATGATAATCATTAGCAGAAATGGTGTTATTATTTGCTTCCTTGTTAGTAGAACGTAAATGTGGGAATACATTAGGCTGAAGCGATAGTGAAATGCTCATCGAAATGTGAAACAATTGAGGTTCGGTTCGCTTTGCATGGTCCCGTTTGAGAACATTTGGGTAGTTTAAAACTGAATATCTCGAAAACCGTCATCTGGACAAGAAAATCGTATATTACATAAATTATGTGTTTTAGGTTTTTGTGTGGCAAGTGTTTGTCTCTCTCTTACGGTTTACCAGTTGTGGGAAATTCAGAGCTATTTCCAGAAAATTCTGTATACACATTTTATTTGTCTAAATGTCTTTCTTTCATGTACGGTATTTTAATCAAGTTCATTAGAGCCATTTTTAAGAAAATCCATTTTTCTCACATTTGTCGTATTGCATCCTTGGGCGATACTAAACTTATATACCAAATTTGATATTTTACCGGCTTTTCGTTTTTCAGTTATGCTGCCCACACACACACACACACACACACACACACGCGCATCTTTTTCTAAAAGTGCCTCTTTTGGATTCAGAGAGTCTCAAAACACGGTATCGAATTTTCGAGTGGAATGCAATGTCTTCTCTACTTACTATGTATATCGTACATTCGTGCTAGAGAAAGTAAGATTAAATATTTCTGACTCATCAACATAGTATTCTCGAAAATATGAAAAATACGTGAAAAACATAGTGTAAAAGCCATACTGTTTTTGTAATTGAAGCAAATAAAGTTCGTTTAGCTGAGCAAGTAGGGCATTAAGGTTGGATCAGTAAAGTGTACGTGAGCAGAAGTGCTGTTCTTGGGGTGCGCGCGTTTCCAGCGCCTGCAATGGCTCAGTTGCCACTGAGAGGAAGGCCTTGTGTTCACTCACGCACTCTAATGTTCATTTAACAATAGCGAGCAATTGGAAATATCTGCCAAAAGGATTCTTTTGTCGCTATGTTGGCAATACATAGCGAGAACATGTTTTACTTCGTACACGGGTAGAGAAGGTATTGAACTCCACCCAGAAGTTCGATACTAAAATACCACTGGAAATACACGTTTTACTCTCCCCTCCAAAGAAAAAAGGACCGTCTGTATGTGTGCTCGTGTGCATGTGTCTGTGAACACGATAACACCAAAACGAAAAGTAGGCAAAATATCAAACTTCGTATTTAAATTTAGTATCATTGCGAGGGAAGATTTTGAGCAAAATCCCCCGCCCAAGCATTTAGTTAACATTTACACGAAAAATAAAATGTATATCTTGAAGTTTCTGCAAATTGCCTCTGAGCAACTCTTTATTCTCGATGAATTTCGCATACCTGGTAAACCGTAAGAGATGGAAAAAAATGTAGCACATACAAAGTGTATATCTCGTTAAAACACACATTTTACATAATGTACTTTTTTTCGTGGAGTTGACCATTTTTGAGATATTCCTTGTGATTGGTTTTAGTTATAAAATACCTACTTAAAGCGCTTCTCCTAGGGAATTTCTCAACTACTGGTCATGCAAAGAAACAAATTTTAAGCACATGACAACCAACTATCGCTTTAGCCTAGTGCATTCCCTTCTACTTACAAGAAAGTAAGTAATAAGACCGTTTCTGCTAATGCTATATTGGCCGCCGAGTGGTTAGACCGTTGGTTCATCCCAAGCAACCGCATGAGGTATTTGTGGTGGACAAAGCGGCGCAGGGGCGAGTTTTCTTTGGGTTCTCCGGTTTCCCCCATCATCGCATTCCACCGGTGCTCCATCTTTATTCCATGTATCATCAGTGTTATCGCCTGCGGTGCTCTAACGGTAAAACCGGGCGTTAAACACTAAAAAAACATATTGCTTTTCTCGATTAGCATGAAATAGATACAACAATAATTTGTAACACATGTAGAAAAGGTCATGTGTACAGGTTTTTAGTAAAAGGTTCGTGTGTGTGTGTTTGCGCATGTGTCTGTGTGTGTGTTTGCGCATGTGTCTCTGTGTGTGTTTGCGCATGCGTCTGTGTGTGTTTGCGCATGTGTCTGTGTGTGTGTTTGCGCATGTGTCTGTGTGTGTGTTTGCGCATGTGTCTGTGTGTGTGTTTGCGCATGTGTCTGTGTGTGTGTTTGCGCATGTGTCTGTGTGTGTGTTTGCGCATGTGTCTGTGTGTGTGTTTGCGCATGTGTCTGTGTGTGTTTGCGCATGTGTCTGTGTGTGTGTTTGCGCATGTGTCTGTGTGTGTTTGCGCATATGTCTGTGTGTGTTTGCGCATGTGTCTGTGTGTGTGTTTCCGCATGTGTCTGTGTGTGTTTGCGCATGTGTCTGTGTGTATGTTTGCGCATGTGTCTGTGTGTTTGCGCATGTGTCTGTGTGTGTTTGCGCATGTGTCTGTGTGTGTTTGCGCATGTGCCTGTGTGTGTGTTTGCGCATATGTCTGTGTGTATGTGTTTGCGCAGTGTCTGTGTGTTTGCGCATGTGTCTGTGTGTGTTTGCGCATGTATCTGTGTGTGTGTTTGCGCATGTGTCTGTGTGTGTGTCTGCGCATGTGTCTGTGTTTGCGCATGTATCTGTGTGTGTGTTTGCGCATGTGTCTGTGTGTGTTTGCGCATGTGTCTGTGTGTGTTTGTGCATGTGTCTGTGTGTGTGTTTGCGCATGTGTCTGTGTGTGTTTGCGCATGTGTCTGTGTGTGTGTTTGCGCATGTGTCTGTTTGTGTGTTTGCACATGTGTCTGTGTGTGTTTGCGCATGTGTCTGTGTGTGTTTGTGCATGTGTCTGTGTGTGTGTGTTTGCGCATGTGTCTGTGTGTGTTTGCGCATGTGTCTGTGTGTGTGTTTGCGCATGTGTCTGTTTGTGTGTTTGCGCATGTGTCTGTGTGTGTTTGCGCATGTGTCTGTCTGTGTGTTTGCGCATGTGTCTGTGTGTGTGTTTGCGCATGTGTCTGTGTGTGTGTTTGCGCATGTGTCTGTGTGTGTGTTTGCGCATGTGGCTGTGTGTGTTTGCGCATATGTCTGTGTGTGTTTGCGCATGTGTCTGTGTGTGTGTTTGCGCATGTGTCTGTGTGTGTTTGCGCATGTGTATGTGTGTGTGTTTGCGCATGTGTCTGTGTGCGTGTTTGCGCATGTGTCTGTGTGTGTGTTTGCGCATGTGTCTGTGTGTGTGTTTGCGCATGTGTCTGTGTGTGTGTGTGTTTGCGCATGTGTCTGTGAATACGATAATTTAAAAACAAGTTCAGTATCTTCCAAGGAGACGACATTAACATTTTCAGGAAAATTTTCGAATATTTTGATTTTCTCAAAACCGGACCTAATGATTTTGATTAAAATATCGTATACTAAAGATATTTAATTCAAATAAAATGCATCTCTTATATTTTCTTAGAATAGCCTTGGAAGACCTCTTCATATAAATGTTAATTCATAAGAAACGAACAAAAGCTTGCTGTGCAAAAATGTAGATCTCGTTAAAACGCACAATTAAAGAAGTTGGACAGGCTAAATATTGAATGCCATAGCCGGGATTCAAACGGCGGATCTCCGGTCTCTAGGCAGCTACTCTCATCAGTGCACCATGCACTCCCATGTGTCCCGGTAAACACAAGGTGATCTCATAAAGCTTTCTGCTTACGGCTTTTGTCACTTAAATAACATTAATATCCTTTTTTGTGGAATTAACCGTTTCCGAGATTTAATGCTATTTATTTCAATATTAAAATGCGTAAACCTTTCTCAACTGAGAATTTGACATTTCTCTTTCTTTTGTTCCTGTTTGGCATAACATTTGTGCGGCTATATCACGAAACGTCTAAAGTAGACTGTAACACAGTTTTGTATATGCCAGTTAACACTGCTCGTTTATTCACTTCTAGGACGACGGTGCATAGTTTACTTGCAGTAGCATAACTAATAAAGACATGTACTAGGAGCATGGAGGAGCACGAAAATTTCTGACGAGAATGGTACGAGAATCTGTCCCATTTGCGAGGAGGAAGAGTCGTGGACTCACATCTTGGCAAGATGTAGGGGTACGGAGGAATGGCGGGAAAAATATTTGCCGCGATTTTTTACCACTGCGAATGTAGGGATAGAAGCATGTTGGACGCTACTGGCAGGCACGGAAAACATGGACGGGCTAGGTAAATTTATACTTAAGGCAAGACAGCTGAGATCTGAGGAGGCTGCCAATAGAGAAGGGGGGGGGGATAAGATCAACTAAAGAAAAGTGACTACAATGTTCTACATACATATATATTATGTCATACTTAGGTCACTGTTGTGCTAGGGTTGTATATATTATGTGTATATATGTCTTTTAAGTGTAATTATCTATTATAAGAGGGTGCATTTATGAAGGTGTACTCTGTGCTGTAAATTTAAATTGCTATATTTGAATATCTTTGTATCTTTATTTTCGGATTCACTCTTAATTTTATTGTTGTTTAATATTGCTTTTGACTGTGTATTTCCTTTGTCTTTTTATTTTCGTGTTTACTCTTTTAATTCTTTGTTGTTGTTGTTTTAATATTGCTTGTAATGTGTATTACAAAAGCACGTACGGTCTGTGGACCCGTGCGACTGTTGAAATTCTATGTATGATATTGCTATGTTAATAAATACACTTATTCATTAATTCATTCATTAATTCATTCATTCATTCATTCATAATAACACTTTACTAATGCCAACTGTACCCGATAAATACAAAACGAAATAAAATATGTGAACAAAGTAATGACTTGCCGCCCACCACAATACCCCAGTTCTCCTTCTTCTCTTTTTGTCTCCAGGCTTGCTATGCCAGTTTCACAGCAAAATTCATCCAAAATGATGACGGCCCCAGGGCGGGCTACTCCCAGAACATTCAAGGTATACAGTTTATCTGTCTCTAACTATTTTAATTAAAATCATTAGAGCCAAATTTGAGAAAAACAAAATGTTTAATTTTTTTTTTCACAAAATGGTAGTTGGCGTGGGGAAGTTTCCTCAGTATTGTGTACAATCCTTTAAAGATATAACATCATAACTCCATAAATACCAAGTTTGGTATTTTACCGAGTTTTCGTCTTTGAGTTACGTGTTCACATGGACACACACGCGGACCTTTTTCTAAAAAGTTGACGTGTCCCATTCACAGGACTTTCTATACATCTCTGTGTCAAATGCTTGCTGAAAAGCTTATTCTTCATGCTAATCGAGATAAAGATCAGTATAAACGGTTGTCTTGTAAGTGGAAGTGCAGTAAGCTAAAGCAATAGTCCAATCAATTTATTTGACAAATTCCCGTATGAGAAAAGCTCACTGAACCCAATAACAAGAAATATCCCTGAAATGAGCAATTCCACGAAAAAGATGCATATGACATAAACTGTGTGTTTTAACGTCATCTACAAATGTTGTGGAAAGTGTTTGTCTATCACTTAGGCAAAAATCAGAAAAATGCATCCAAAATGAAGATCTATTTAGAGACTATTCTAGATATACATTTTATTTGTCATGTAAATACCTTTAAAACACGGTGTTTTAATCAAACCTCCCGGGAATAGCCACTCAAGGCCTCTTTCTTTATTCTTAATGCATTTTACCGAATTTTGCTTAACTGCTAAACCGTAAGAGATAGACAAAATCTTACAGCACAAAAAATGCAGATCTTGTCAAAACACACAATTATGTCCTTTACGTTTTTATTGTGGAGTTGACCGTTTTTTAGATGTTCCATGTATTTTATTTCAGTTTTAAAATCATTTCAACTCCTGACCACACTTACAAATGAACCGCTTCAGCCTATGGCACTCCCTTATTTCCTTGCTTAGAACGGGGTAAGTAATGAGACCATTTCTGCTATTTTTTTCACGAATAGCATGAAGTAAATATAAGAATAAACTTTTTAACAATAATTTGTTACAGAGATGTAGAAAAAGTGATGTGAATGTAATGATTGAGGTGTTTTAAAAATGCCTTTTTTGGTTACAAGGAAGCCTAAAATTGTATTTGCGGTGAAATCTGAGTATAGAACGCAGTACCTTCTGTGTCGTTATGTATTAAATAGAGTAAGTACAACATGAATGTATTTAAGCATGTTATTGTTACTTCCGTTATCTCACAAGGGATGTAACATTCGGTAACGTGCACGTACTTACGTCCGCTTCACGTGGCTTCTGCAGCGTAACGAACATATGCACCTAGAAGTCACGTGCTTGTATTCCATCTACGTCATTGATACGCGGGCCATCCTATACACGGGGCGTTTGGCTGAAGCACGTTTTGAGCCCAGCCACCATATTGTGGCACTACACACTATCATATACCTCACTATACGCAACATTTGTCAAATTGTTTTTCCTCTTGAATTAAAAAAACAAAGAACAATGGAAGGGGAGAAATCTCCATTTAAATCTCTACTTAATCCAATCACAATTTGGTTATCAGAAATTACTATTGATACGTTGTTATTATTACACTCATAACTTAATTTTGTTCTAACTTCTTGATCAAATACCATTGTTATGTAACAAATGGCTGTACCATATTGGTTTAAAGGTTCAGTAGAACGTGTGATATTAATGAAGAATTTCGGTCGAGGAATATTGCGACAATTATCATTGTATTCCGAGCCCGAGGAACACGCCCCCTATTCTCACACTTCTGGAATCATAAACACTTAATGTGATAACTGTTAAACGGGCGAATAATCAAGAGGTTTCTTATAAACCGGAGTAGGTGCCCAACTTTTTCTGCGGATTGCCTTTATCCAAGCTTCTAAACGGTCTTTCCGATTTGGAAATCTAAAACGTAACAAACACCACAATCGTTGTGTTGACAAAGTATGACTTATTTCACTAAGTATACCACCCAAAAATCACTCAAATATGTACATTAACCTGTGTATTGTAACATGTCCCTTTCCTTGTTTATGCTCCTGCTATTCGAGAAACTACAACCAAACATCAAACATATATTGTCCGTTATATTGGTTTAAAACTTACAGTCTAATTGGGCATATAACACCACAAAATCTTATTCTTGGGTGCGCATTTAACCCACATAAGGCGAACTCATCTCAAAATTATAGTGTCTAAAATATGACGGCTTGGTAAAAACGTGCTTCACCAACCACAAGCATAAGGATAGGGCACTTCCTATCTATTCCCTCTATATCTGTCTTTCTATTCACTAGTGGTGCGCATTA
The DNA here is from genome assembly GCA_030762935.1 of Hymenopus coronatus. Taxonomy (NCBI): domain Eukaryota; kingdom Metazoa; phylum Arthropoda; class Insecta; order Mantodea; family Hymenopodidae; genus Hymenopus; species Hymenopus coronatus. Next base: position 142,795,608 of record CM060886.1, on the reverse strand, counting down.
TCGAACGTTTTACGATAGTGAGATGTGACCATGGAACGATTCGATTTTTCATTCGGATTTAAAAGCTGCTTATGTACACGATGTCTTCATGCATATTCCTTTAGTTTCACTCCTTGCCGATCAAAGAGAACCGAATAGCCCGGGTTAACTTTGTTCTATGACTTATAGTTGATTTCATACTTAACGTAAAAGTTATCATTAGTTGGCAATAACCAGTAGAAGAATGTATTTTTACTTTCTCTACACGTACTATGTACATAGTGTATAGAGAAGGTATTGTAATGCACCCAAAAATTCCATACCGAGATTTCACCGGAAATATATGTTTTGAGACCACCTGAATCCAAAAAAAAAAAAATTTTTAGAAAAATGCCCGTATATGTGTGTCTGTCTGTCTGTCAGTTTGTCTCTGTATGTGTGTGTGTCTGTGGGCACCATACCTCAAAATCGAAGAGATCGTTAAAAAACAAACTTGGTATTTAAATTTCGTGTCTTCTAGGCATACGTCTGTGGGCGCCATACCTCAAAATCGAAGAGATCGTTAAAAAACAAACTTAGTATTTAAGTTTCGTGTCTTCTAGGCATACGTCTGTGGGCACCATACCTCAAAATCGAAGAGATCGTTAAAAAACAAACTTAGCATTTAAGTTTCGTGTCTTCTAGGGATACGTCTGTGGGCACCATACCTCAAAATCGAAGAGATCGTTAAAAAACAAACTTGGTATTTAAATTTCGTGTCTTCTAGGGATACGTCTGTGGGCACCATACCTCAAAATCGAAGAGATCGTTAAAAAACAAACTTGGTATTTAAATTTCGTGTCTTCTAGGGATACGTCTGTAGGCACCATACCTCAAAATCGAAGAGATCGTTAAAAAACAAACTTGGTATTTAAATTTCGTGTCTTCTAGGGATACGTCTGTGGGCACCATACCTCAAAATCGAAGAGATCGTTAAAAAACAAACTTGGTATTTAAATTTCGTGTCATTTAGGGATACGTCACAAGATTTTGAGAAAATCCCCCCCAAGATTTTCTTGAAAATGGTTCTAAGGATTTTGGTTAAAATATCATATATTAAAGATATATCCATGACAAATAAAATTTATTTCTTGAATTTTCTGGGAATAGCCTCTGAAGACTACTTTATTCTGGATGAATTTTACGGAATTTTGCATAACTACTAAACCGTAAGAGATGGGCGTAAACTTAAAAGACAAAAAGAAAAAAAAAAAAAAAAAAAAAAAAAAAATAGAGCACGTTAAAACACACAACTTATGGTGTACACATCTTTTCGTGAAGTTGATCGTTTTTGAGATAATCCTTGTTTTTGGTTTCAGCTTTGAAAAACATTTTTTCTCATACAGGAATTTGTCAACTCCTGTCCATACAAACAAAGAAACTTCAGTTACATAGGAACCAAAAAACAAGGAATATCTAAAAAAAAACCATCAACTGCTCGAATATATATATATATATATATATATATATATATATATATATATATATATATATATAACATAAATTGAGTGAATTAACGTGCTCTACATTTTGTGTGTGGTAACCTCCTGTTCGTCTCTTACGGTTTAGCAGTTACGCAAAATTCCGTAAAATTCATCCAGAATAGAGTAGTCTTCAGAGGCTATTCCCAGAAAATTCATGATATACATTTTATTTGCCAGGTAAATAAATATCTTTTAATATACGATCTTTTAAACAAAATCGTATGAGCCAATTTTTAAGAAAATCAAAATTTCCGAAATCTTCTTGTCGCATCCTTGGAAGATACCAAACCTAAGTGTAAAGTTTGGTTTATAGGATTTTGAGCTATGCTACCCACAGACACACACAGACACGCACAGACAAACACAGACACACACAGACACACACAGACCCACACACAGACACGAACAGACAAACACAGATACACACAGACACACAGATACACACAGATACACACAGACACGCACAGACAAACACAGACAAACACAGACACACACAGACACACACAGACCCACACGCAGACACACACAGACACACACAGACAAACACAGACACACACAGACACACAGATACACACAGACACACACTCAGACACACACAGACACATACAGACACACACAGACAAACACACAGACACACAGTCACAGACACACACAGACACTCACAGACACACAAAAACACACACAGACACATACACAGACACACACAGACAAACACAGACAGACACACACAGACAAACACTCAGACACACACAGACAAACACACAGACAAACACACAGACACACACAGACACACACTCACAGACCAACACACAGACTAACAGACAGACACACACAGACACACACAGACAAACACACACACACAAACACACTCAGACACACACAGACACATACAGACAGACACAGACAAACACACAGACACACACTCACATACACACACAGACACACACAGATAAACACACAGACACACACTCACAGACACACACAGACACACAAAGACACACACAGACACCTAAACAGACACACACAGACTAACACAGACACACACAGAGACAAACACACAGACAAACACACAGACACACACAGACAAACACACAGACACACAAAGACACACACTCGCAGACCAACACACAGACACACACAGACACACAAAGACACACACAGACACACACAGACACACAAAGACACACACAAACATACAGACAGACACACACACTCACACACACCCACACACACAGACACACATAGACATACAAACACAAACACACAGACACACACAGACACACACAGACCCACACCCACACACACGGACACACATACACTCACACACAGACACACACAGACACACACTCACACACCCACACACACAGACACACACTCACACACACCCACAAACACAGACACATACACTCACACACACAGACACACACAGACACACACAGACACGCACTCACACACCCACACACAGACACACACTCACACACACCCACACACACACAAACACAGACACATACACCCACACACAGACACACACACACAGATATGCACACCCACACTTACCCACACACAGACACACACTCACAGACACACATTCACAGACACACTCACACACAGACACACACTCACAGACACACTCACACTCACACACAGACACACACAGACATACACACCCACACACACCCACACACAGACACACACACTCACAGACACACACTCACAGACACACTCACACACAGATACACACACTCACAGACACACACTCACAGACACAGACACACACAGATACACACCCACACACACACACTCACAGACACACTCACACACAGATACACACACTCACAGACACAGACACACGCCCACTCACACAGACACACACTCACACACAGACACACACACCCACACACACAGACACACACACCCACACACCCACCCACACACACACCCACACACACACACTCACAGACACACTCACACTCAGACAAACACACAGACACACACACCCACACACACACACTCACACTCACACACACCCACTCACACAGACACACACTCACACAGACACACACTCACACAGACACACACTCACACAGACACACACTCACAGACACAGACACACACACATACACACGCCCACTCACACAGACACACACTCACACAGACACGCACTCACACACAGACACACACACCCGCACACACAGACACACACAGACATGCACACCCACACACACACTCACAGACACATATTCACAGACACACTCACACACACAGACACACACACTCACAGACACACACTCACAGACACACTCACACACAGACACACACAGACACACTCACAGACACACACAGACACACTCACAGACACACTCACACACAGACACACACAGACACACTCATAGACACACACACATTCACACACACACACTCACAGACACACACACACACTCACACCCACACACACACTCACACACACACACACTCACAGACACACACACACACACTCACACCCATACACACACTCACACACACACACTCACACACAGACACACTCACAGACACACACACACTCACACACACACACTCACGGACACAGATACACACACTCACAGTCACAGACACACACAGATACACACTCACAGACACAGATACACACACACAGATACACACTCACACACACAGATACACACACTCACAGACACAGATACACACACACAGATACACACTCACACACACAGATACACACACACAGATACACACACACACACAGATACACACACTCACAGACACACTCACAGACACAGACACACACAGATACACACTCACACACACAGATACACACACAGATACACACACTCACAGACACACACACAGATACACACTCACAGACACACTCACACACACAGATACACACACACACAGATACACACACTCACAGACACACTCACAGACACAGATACACACACACACAGATACACACACTCACAGACACACACACACACAGATACACACTCACAGACACACTCACACACACAGATACACACACTCACAGACACACACACAGATACACACTCACAGACACACTCACACACACAGATACACACACTCACAGACACACACACACACAGATACACACACTCACAGACACACTCACAGACACAGATACACACACACACAGATACACACACTCACAGACACACACACACACAGATACACACTCACAGACACACTCACAGACACAGACACACTCACAGACACACACACACACAGATACACACTCACACACACAGATACACACACACACAGATACACACACTCACAGACACACTCACAGACACAGATACACACACACACAGATACACACTCACAGACACATACACACACAGATACACACTCACAGACACACTCACACACACAAGATACACACAGTCACAGTCACAGACACACACAGATACACACACTCACAGACACACACAGATACACACACTCAACACACAGACACACACACACACAGATACACACACTCACACACACAGACACACTCACACACACAGACACACTCACACACACAGACACACTCACACACACAGACACAGACACACACAGATACACACACTCACAGTCACAGACAAACACACAGACACACACTCACAGACACAGACACACACAGACACACACACCCACACACACAGACACAGACACACACAGATACACACACTCACAGTCACAGACAAACACACAGACACACATTCACAGACACAGACACACACAGACACACACAGACACAGACACACACAGACACACACAGATACACACTCACAGACACAGACACACACAGATACACACAGATACACACACACACACTCACAGACACTCACAGACACAGACACACACAGACACACACAGATACACACTCACAGACACACTCACAGACACAGACACACACAGATACACACTCACAGACACAGACACACACAGATACACACTCACAGACACAGACACACACAGACACACACAGACACAGACACTCACAGACACAGACACACACAGATACACACTCACAGACACAGACACACACAGACACACACAGACACAGACACAGACACACACAGACACACACAGACACAGACACAAACAGATACACACTCACAGACACAGACACACTCACAGACACAGACACACACAGATACACACTCACTGACACAGACACACACTCACAGACACAGACACACACTCACAGACACAGACACACACAGATACACACTCACAGACACAGATACACACTCACAGACACAGATAGACACTCACAGACACAGACACACACAGACACACACAGATACACACTCACAGACACACTCACAGACACAGACACAGACACACTCACACACAGACACAGACACAGATACACACACACAGATACACACTCACAGACACACTCACAGACACAGACACACACACACACTCACAGACACAGACACACACTCACACTCAGACAAACACACAGAACACACTCACACACTCACAGTCACAGACACACTCACACTCAGACAAACACACAGACACACACACACACACTCACAGACACAGACACACACTCACACTCAGACAAACACACAGACACACACTCACACACTCACAGTCACAGACACACTCACACTCAGACAAACACACAGACACACACTCACAGACACAGACACACACAGATACACACTCACAGACACACTCACAGACACAGACACAGACACACACTCACAGACACAGACACAGACAGATACACACTCACAGACACAGACACAGACACACTCACAGACACAGACACACACAGATACACACTCACAGACACAGACACACACAGATACACACTCACAGACACAGACACACACAGATACACACTCACAGACACAGAAACACACAGATACACATCACAGACACAGACACACTCACAGACACAGACACACTCACAGACACAGACACACTCACAGACACAGACACAGACACAGACACACTCACAGACACAGGCACACTCACAGACACAGACACACACAGATACACACTCACAGACACAGACACACACAGATACACACTCACAGACACACACAGATACACACTCACAGACACAGACAGATACACACTCACAGACACACACAGATACACACTCACAGACACACACAGATACACACTCACAGACACAGACAGATACACACTCACAGACACACACAGATACACACTCACAGACACACACAGATACACACTCACAGACACACACAGATACACACTCACAGACACACACAGATACACACTCACAGACACACACAGATACACACTCACAGACACACACAGATACATACTCACAGACACAGACACACACAGATACACACTCACAGACACAGACACAGACACACTCACAGACACACACACAGATACACACACAGACACACACACAGATACACACTCACAGACACACACACAGATACATACTCACAGACACAGACACAGATACACACTCACAGACACAGACACAGACACACTCACAGACACACACACAGATACATACTCACAGACACACACACAGATACACACTCACAGACACAGACACAGATACACACTCACAGACACAGACACAGACACACTCACAGACACAGACACAGACACACTCACAGACACAGACACAGACACACTCACAGACACAGACACAGATACACACTCACAGACACAGACACAGATACACACTCACAGACACAGACACAGACACACTCACAGACACAGACACAGACACACTCACAGACACAGACACAGATACACACTCACAGACACAGACACAGATACACACTCACAGACACAGACACAGACACACTCACAGACACACACACAGATACATACTCACAGACACACACACAGATACACACTCACAGACACAGACACAGATACACACTCACAGACACAGACACAGACACACTCACAGACACACACACAGATACATACTCACAGACACACACACAGATACACACTCACAGACACAGACACAGACACAGACACACTCACAGACACACACACACACAGACACACACACAGATACACACTCACAGACACACACACACAGATACATACTCACAGACACAGACACACACAGATACACACTCACAGACACAGACACAGACTCACTCACAGACACAGACACACACAGATACACACTCACAGACACACACAGATACACACTCACAGACACACACAGATACACACTCACAGACACACACAGATACACACTCACAGACACACACAGATACACACTCACAGACACACACAGATACATACTCACAGACACAGACACACACAGATACACACTCACAGACACAGACACAGACACACTCACAGACACACACACACAGATACACACACACAGACACACACTCACAGATACACACTCACAGACACACACACACAGATACACACTCACAGACACACACACACAGATACACACACAGACACACACACAGATACACACACACAGACACACACACACAGATACACACTCACAGATACACACACAGATACACACACACAGACACACACACACAGATACACACTCACAGACACACACACACAGATACACACTCACAGACACAGACACACACAGATACACACTCACAGACACAGACACACTCACAGACACAGACACACACACAGATACACACTCACAGACACAGACACAGACACAGACACACACAGACACAGACACTGACACACTCACAGACACAGAAACAGACACAGACACAGACACACTCACAGACACAGACACAGATACACACTCACAGACACAGACACACACACAGATACACACTCACAGACACAGACACAGACACAGACACAGACACACACACAGATACACACTCACAGACACAGACACACACAGACACACTCACAGACACAGACACACACACAGATACACACTCACAGACACAGACACAGACAGATACACACTCACAGACACAGACACACTCACAGACACAGACACAGACATATACAATCACAGACACAGACACACTCACAGACACAGACACACACAGATACACACTCACAGACACACACAGATACACACTCACAGACACACACAGATACACACTCACAGACACACACAGATACACACTCACAGACACACACAGATACACACTCACAGACACACACAGATACACACTCACAGACACACACAGATACACACTCACAGATACACATTCACAGACACACACAGATACACACTCACAGACACACACAGATACACACTCACAGACACACACAGATACACACTCACAGACACAGACACACTCACAGACACAGACACACACAGATACACACTCACAGACACAGACACACACAGATACACACTCACACACAGATACACACTCACAGACACAGACACACACACAGACACAGAAACACTCACAGACACAGACACACACAGATACACACTCACACACACAGATACACACTCACAGACACAGACACACACAGACACAGACACACACAGATACACACTCACACACAGACACACTCACAGACACAGACACACACAGACACAGACAAACACACACACACAGACACACACAGACACAGACACAGACACACACAGATACACACTCACAGACACAGACACACTCACAGACACAGACAAACACAGATACACACTCACACACACAGATACACACTCACAGACACACACACAGACACAGACACACTCACAGACACACACAGATACACACTCACAGACACAGACACACTCACAGACACAGACACACACAGATACACACTCACAGACACAGACACACACAGATACACACTCACACACACAGATACACACTCACAGACACAGACACACACAGACACAGACACACTCACAGACAAAGACACACACAGATACACACTCACAGACACAGACACAGACACACTCACAGACACAGACACACACAGATACACACTCACAGACACAGACACACACAGATACACACTCACAGACACAGACACACTCACAGACACAGACACAGACACACTCACAGACACAGACACACACAGATACACACTCACAGACACAGACACAGACAGATACACACTCACAGACACAGACACAGACAGATACACACTCACAGACACAGACACAGACAGATACACACTCACAGACACAGACAGATACACACTCACAGACACAGACACAGACACACTCACAGACACAGACACAGACACACTCACAGACACAGACACACACAGATACACACTCACAGACACAGACACAGACACACTCACAGACACAGACACACACAGATACACACTCACAGACACAGACACACTCACAGACACAGACACAGACACACTCACAGACACAGACACACACAGATACACACTCACAGACACACACAGATACACACTCACAGACACACACAGATACACACTCACAGACACAGACACAGACACTCACAGATACACACTCACAGACACACACAGATACACACTCACAGACACACACAGATACACACTCACAGACACAGACACAGACACACACAGATACACACTCACAGACACACACAGATACACACTCACAGACACAGACACAGACACACACAGATACACACTCACAGACACACTCACAGACACAGACACACACAGATACACACTCACAGACACAGACACACACAGATACACACTCACAGACACAGACACACTCACAGACACAGACACACACAGATACACACTCACAGACACAGACACACACAGATACACACTCACAGACACAGACACACACAGACACACTCACAGACACAGACACACTCACAGACACAGACACACTCACAGACACAGACACACTCACAGACACAGACACACTCACAGTCACACTCACAGACACAGACACACTCACAGACACAGACACAGACACAGACACACTCACAGACACAGACACAGACACACTCACAGACACAGACACACTCACAGACACACTCACAGACACAGACACAGACACAGACACAGACACAGACACACTCACAGACACAGACACAGACACACTCACAGACACAGACACACTCACAGACACAGACACACTCACAGACACAGACACACTCACAGACACAGACACAGACACACTCACAGACACAGACACACTCACAGACACAGACACACTCACAGACACAGACACAGACACACTCACAGACACAGACACAGACACACACTCACAGACACAGACACAGACACACACAGTCACACACTCACAGACACAGACACACACAGATACACACTCACAGACACACTCACAGACACAGACACAGACACACTCACACACACAGAGACACACTCACAGACACAGACACAGACACACTCACACACACAGACACACTCACAGACACAGACACAGACACACTCACACACACACAGACACACTCACAGACACAGACACACTCACACACACACAGACACACTCACAGACACACTCACACACACAGACACACTCACAGACACAGACACACACACACTCACACACACAGACACACACACAGACACACTCACACACACACAGACACACTCACACACACACACAGACACACACAGACACACACAGATACACACTCACAGACACAGACAAACACACAGACAAACACACACACACACTCACAGACACAGACAAACACACAGACACACACAGATACACACACAGACACAGACAAACACACACACTCACAGACACAGACACACACAGACACTCACAGACACACAAAAACACACACAGACACATACACAGACACACACAGACAAACACAGACAGACACACACAGACAAACACTCAGACACACACAGACAAACACACAGACAAACACACAGACACACACAGACACACACTCACAGACCAACACACAGACTAACAGACAGACACACACAGACACACACAGACAAACACACACACACAAACACACTCAGACACACACAGACACATACAGACAGACACAGACAAACACACAGACACACACTCACATACACACACAGACACACACAGATAAACACACAGACACACACTCACAGACACACACAGACACACAAAGACACACACAGACACCTAAACAGACACACACAGACTAACACAGACACACACAGAGACAAACACACAGACAAACACACAGACACACACAGACAAACACACAGACACACAAAGACACACACTCGCAGACCAACACACAGACACACACAGACACACAAAGACACACACAGACACACACAGACACACAAAGACACACACAAACATACAGACAGACACACACACTCACACACACCCACACACACAGACACACATAGACATACAAACACAAACACACAGACACACACAGACACACACAGACCCACACCCACACACACGGACACACATACACTCACACACAGACACACACAGACACACACTCACACACCCACACACACAGACACACACTCACACACACCCACAAACACAGACACATACACTCACACACACAGACACACACAGACACACACAGACACGCACTCACACACCCACACACAGACACACACTCACACACACCCACACACACACAAACACAGACACATACACCCACACACAGACACACACACACAGATATGCACACCCACACTTACCCACACACAGACACACACTCACAGACACACATTCACAGACACACTCACACACAGACACACACTCACAGACACACTCACACTCACACACAGACACACACAGACATACACACCCACACACACCCACACACAGACACACACACTCACAGACACACACTCACAGACACACTCACACACAGATACACACACTCACAGACACACACTCACAGACACAGACACACACAGATACACACCCACACACACACACTCACAGACACACTCACACACAGATACACACACTCACAGACACAGACACACGCCCACTCACACAGACACACACTCACACACAGACACACACACCCACACACACAGACACACACACCCACACACCCACCCACACACACACCCACACACACACACTCACAGACACACTCACACTCAGACAAACACACAGACACACACACCCACACACACACACTCACACTCACACACACCCACTCACACAGACACACACTCACACAGACACACACTCACACAGACACACACTCACACAGACACACACTCACAGACACAGACACACACACATACACACGCCCACTCACACAGACACACACTCACACAGACACGCACTCACACACAGACACACACACCCGCACACACAGACACACACAGACATGCACACCCACACACACACTCACAGACACATATTCACAGACACACTCACACACACAGACACACACACTCACAGACACACACTCACAGACACACTCACACACAGACACACACAGACACACTCACAGACACACACAGACACACTCACAGACACACTCACACACAGACACACACAGACACACTCATAGACACACACACATTCACACACACACACTCACAGACACACACACACACACTCACACCCACACACACACTCACACACACACACACTCACAGACACACACACACACACTCACACCCATACACACACTCACACACACACACTCACACACAGACACACTCACAGACACACACACACTCACACACACACACTCACGGACACAGATACACACACTCACAGTCACAGACACACACAGATACACACTCACAGACACAGATACACACACACAGATACACACTCACACACACAGATACACACACTCACAGACACAGATACACACACACAGATACACACTCACACACACAGATACACACACACAGATACACACACACACACAGATACACACACTCACAGACACACTCACAGACACAGACACACACAGATACACACTCACACACACAGATACACACACAGATACACACACTCACAGACACACACACAGATACACACTCACAGACACACTCACACACACAGATACACACACACACAGATACACACACTCACAGACACACTCACAGACACAGATACACACACACACAGATACACACACTCACAGACACACACACACACAGATACACACTCACAGACACACTCACACACACAGATACACACACTCACAGACACACACACACAGATACACACTCACAGACACACTCACACACACAGATACACACACTCACAGACACACACACACACAGATACACACACTCACAGACACACTCACAGACACAGATACACACACACACAGATACACACACTCACAGACACACACACACACAGATACACACTCACAGACACACTCACAGACACAGACACACTCACAGACACACACACACACAGATACACACTCACACACACAGATACACACACACACAGATACACACACTCACAGACACACTCACAGACACAGATACACACACACACAGATACACACTCACAGACACATACACACACAGATACACACTCACAGACACACTCACACACACAAGATACACACAGTCACAGTCACAGACACACACAGATACACACACTCACAGACACACACAGATACACACACTCAACACACAGACACACACACACACAGATACACACACTCACACACACAGACACACTCACACACACAGACACACTCACACACACAGACACACTCACACACACAGACACAGACACACACAGATACACACACTCACAGTCACAGACAAACACACAGACACACACTCACAGACACAGACACACACAGACACACACACCCACACACACAGACACAGACACACACAGATACACACACTCACAGTCACAGACAAACACACAGACACACATTCACAGACACAGACACACACAGACACACACAGACACAGACACACACAGACACACACAGATACACACTCACAGACACAGACACACACAGATACACACAGATACACACACACACACTCACAGACACTCACAGACACAGACACACACAGACACACACAGATACACACTCACAGACACACTCACAGACACAGACACACACAGATACACACTCACAGACACAGACACACACAGATACACACTCACAGACACAGACACACACAGACACACACAGACACAGACACTCACAGACACAGACACACACAGATACACACTCACAGACACAGACACACACAGACACACACAGACACAGACACAGACACACACAGACACACACAGACACAGACACAAACAGATACACACTCACAGACACAGACACACTCACAGACACAGACACACACAGATACACACTCACTGACACAGACACACACTCACAGACACAGACACACACTCACAGACACAGACACACACAGATACACACTCACAGACACAGATACACACTCACAGACACAGATAGACACTCACAGACACAGACACACACAGACACACACAGATACACACTCACAGACACACTCACAGACACAGACACAGACACACTCACACACAGACACAGACACAGATACACACACACAGATACACACTCACAGACACACTCACAGACACAGACACACACACACACTCACAGACACAGACACACACTCACACTCAGACAAACACACAGAACACACTCACACACTCACAGTCACAGACACACTCACACTCAGACAAACACACAGACACACACACACACACTCACAGACACAGACACACACTCACACTCAGACAAACACACAGACACACACTCACACACTCACAGTCACAGACACACTCACACTCAGACAAACACACAGACACACACTCACAGACACAGACACACACAGATACACACTCACAGACACACTCACAGACACAGACACAGACACACACTCACAGACACAGACACAGACAGATACACACTCACAGACACAGACACAGACACACTCACAGACACAGACACACACAGATACACACTCACAGACACAGACACACACAGATACACACTCACAGACACAGACACACACAGATACACACTCACAGACACAGAAACACACAGATACACATCACAGACACAGACACACTCACAGACACAGACACACTCACAGACACAGACACACTCACAGACACAGACACAGACACAGACACACTCACAGACACAGGCACACTCACAGACACAGACACACACAGATACACACTCACAGACACAGACACACACAGATACACACTCACAGACACACACAGATACACACTCACAGACACAGACAGATACACACTCACAGACACACACAGATACACACTCACAGACACACACAGATACACACTCACAGACACAGACAGATACACACTCACAGACACACACAGATACACACTCACAGACACACACAGATACACACTCACAGACACACACAGATACACACTCACAGACACACACAGATACACACTCACAGACACACACAGATACACACTCACAGACACACACAGATACATACTCACAGACACAGACACACACAGATACACACTCACAGACACAGACACAGACACACTCACAGACACACACACAGATACACACACAGACACACACACAGATACACACTCACAGACACACACACAGATACATACTCACAGACACAGACACAGATACACACTCACAGACACAGACACAGACACACTCACAGACACACACACAGATACATACTCACAGACACACACACAGATACACACTCACAGACACAGACACAGATACACACTCACAGACACAGACACAGACACACTCACAGACACAGACACAGACACACTCACAGACACAGACACAGACACACTCACAGACACAGACACAGATACACACTCACAGACACAGACACAGATACACACTCACAGACACAGACACAGACACACTCACAGACACAGACACAGACACACTCACAGACACAGACACAGATACACACTCACAGACACAGACACAGATACACACTCACAGACACAGACACAGACACACTCACAGACACACACACAGATACATACTCACAGACACACACACAGATACACACTCACAGACACAGACACAGATACACACTCACAGACACAGACACAGACACACTCACAGACACACACACAGATACATACTCACAGACACACACACAGATACACACTCACAGACACAGACACAGACACAGACACACTCACAGACACACACACACACAGACACACACACAGATACACACTCACAGACACACACACACAGATACATACTCACAGACACAGACACACACAGATACACACTCACAGACACAGACACAGACTCACTCACAGACACAGACACACACAGATACACACTCACAGACACACACAGATACACACTCACAGACACACACAGATACACACTCACAGACACACACAGATACACACTCACAGACACACACAGATACACACTCACAGACACACACAGATACATACTCACAGACACAGACACACACAGATACACACTCACAGACACAGACACAGACACACTCACAGACACACACACACAGATACACACACACAGACACACACTCACAGATACACACTCACAGACACACACACACAGATACACACTCACAGACACACACACACAGATACACACACAGACACACACACAGATACACACACACAGACACACACACACAGATACACACTCACAGATACACACACAGATACACACACACAGACACACACACACAGATACACACTCACAGACACACACACACAGATACACACTCACAGACACAGACACACACAGATACACACTCACAGACACAGACACACTCACAGACACAGACACACACACAGATACACACTCACAGACACAGACACAGACACAGACACACACAGACACAGACACTGACACACTCACAGACACAGAAACAGACACAGACACAGACACACTCACAGACACAGACACAGATACACACTCACAGACACAGACACACACACAGATACACACTCACAGACACAGACACAGACACAGACACAGACACACACACAGATACACACTCACAGACACAGACACACACAGACACACTCACAGACACAGACACACACACAGATACACACTCACAGACACAGACACAGACAGATACACACTCACAGACACAGACACACTCACAGACACAGACACAGACATATACAATCACAGACACAGACACACTCACAGACACAGACACACACAGATACACACTCACAGACACACACAGATACACACTCACAGACACACACAGATACACACTCACAGACACACACAGATACACACTCACAGACACACACAGATACACACTCACAGACACACACAGATACACACTCACAGACACACACAGATACACACTCACAGATACACATTCACAGACACACACAGATACACACTCACAGACACACACAGATACACACTCACAGACACACACAGATACACACTCACAGACACAGACACACTCACAGACACAGACACACACAGATACACACTCACAGACACAGACACACACAGATACACACTCACACACAGATACACACTCACAGACACAGACACACACACAGACACAGAAACACTCACAGACACAGACACACACAGATACACACTCACACACACAGATACACACTCACAGACACAGACACACACAGACACAGACACACACAGATACACACTCACACACAGACACACTCACAGACACAGACACACACAGACACAGACAAACACACACACACAGACACACACAGACACAGACACAGACACACACAGATACACACTCACAGACACAGACACACTCACAGACACAGACAAACACAGATACACACTCACACACACAGATACACACTCACAGACACACACACAGACACAGACACACTCACAGACACACACAGATACACACTCACAGACACAGACACACTCACAGACACAGACACACACAGATACACACTCACAGACACAGACACACACAGATACACACTCACACACACAGATACACACTCACAGACACAGACACACACAGACACAGACACACTCACAGACAAAGACACACACAGATACACACTCACAGACACAGACACAGACACACTCACAGACACAGACACACACAGATACACACTCACAGACACAGACACACACAGATACACACTCACAGACACAGACACACTCACAGACACAGACACAGACACACTCACAGACACAGACACACACAGATACACACTCACAGACACAGACACAGACAGATACACACTCACAGACACAGACACAGACAGATACACACTCACAGACACAGACACAGACAGATACACACTCACAGACACAGACAGATACACACTCACAGACACAGACACAGACACACTCACAGACACAGACACAGACACACTCACAGACACAGACACACACAGATACACACTCACAGACACAGACACAGACACACTCACAGACACAGACACACACAGATACACACTCACAGACACAGACACACTCACAGACACAGACACAGACACACTCACAGACACAGACACACACAGATACACACTCACAGACACACACAGATACACACTCACAGACACACACAGATACACACTCACAGACACAGACACAGACACTCACAGATACACACTCACAGACACACACAGATACACACTCACAGACACACACAGATACACACTCACAGACACAGACACAGACACACACAGATACACACTCACAGACACACACAGATACACACTCACAGACACAGACACAGACACACACAGATACACACTCACAGACACACTCACAGACACAGACACACACAGATACACACTCACAGACACAGACACACACAGATACACACTCACAGACACAGACACACTCACAGACACAGACACACACAGATACACACTCACAGACACAGACACACACAGATACACACTCACAGACACAGACACACACAGACACACTCACAGACACAGACACACTCACAGACACAGACACACTCACAGACACAGACACACTCACAGACACAGACACACTCACAGTCACACTCACAGACACAGACACACTCACAGACACAGACACAGACACAGACACACTCACAGACACAGACACAGACACACTCACAGACACAGACACACTCACAGACACACTCACAGACACAGACACAGACACAGACACAGACACAGACACACTCACAGACACAGACACAGACACACTCACAGACACAGACACACTCACAGACACAGACACACTCACAGACACAGACACACTCACAGACACAGACACAGACACACTCACAGACACAGACACACTCACAGACACAGACACACTCACAGACACAGACACAGACACACTCACAGACACAGACACAGACACACACTCACAGACACAGACACAGACACACACAGTCACACACTCACAGACACAGACACACACAGATACACACTCACAGACACACTCACAGACACAGACACAGACACACTCACACACACAGAGACACACTCACAGACACAGACACAGACACACTCACACACACAGACACACTCACAGACACAGACACAGACACACTCACACACACACAGACACACTCACAGACACAGACACACTCACACACACACAGACACACTCACACACACAGACACACTCACACACACAGACACACTCACAGACACAGACACACACACACTCACACACACAGACACACACACAGACACACTCACACACACACAGACACACTCACACACACACACAGACACACACAGACACACACAGATACACACTCACAGACACAGACAAACACACAGACAAACACACACACACACTCACAGACACAGACAAACACACAGACACACACAGATACACACACAGACACAGACAAACACACACACTCACAGACACAGACAAACACACAGACACACTCACAGTCACAGACAAACACACACACACACTCACAGACACAGACACACACACACTCACAGTCACAGACAAACACACAGACAAACACACACACACTCACAGACACAGACAAACACACACACACACCCACAGACACAGACAAACACACAGACAAACACACAGACAAACACACACACACACCCACAGACAAACACACAGACAAACACACACACACACACCCACAGACACAGACAAACAAACAGACAAACACACAGACAAACACACAGACAAACACACAGACAAACACACACACACCCACAGACACAGACAAACACACAGACAAACACACACACACCCACAGACACAGACAAACACACAGACAAACACACAGACAAACACACAGACAAACACACACACACTCACAGACACAGACAAACACACAGACACACACTCACAGACACAGACAAACACACAGACACACACTCACAGACACAGACAAACACACAGACACACACAGACATAGACACAGACAAACACACAGACACACACACACTCACAGACACAGACAAACACACAGACACACACTCGCAGACACAGACAAACACACAGACACACACTCACAGACACAGACAAACACACAGACACACACACACACACACAGACACAGACACAGACAAACACACAGACACACACACAAACACAGACACAGACAAACACACAGACACACACACTCAGAGACACAGACAAACACACAGACACACACACAGACACAGACACAGACAAACACACAGACACACACACACACTCACAGACACAGACAAACACACAGAAACACACACACTCACATACACAGACAAACACACAGACACACACTCACAGACACAGACAAACACACAGACACACACACAGACACAGACACAGACAAACACACAGACACACACAGACAAACACACAGACACACACAGACACACACAGACAAACACACAGACACACACAGACACACACAGACACACACAGACACACACAGACACACACAGACACACACAGACACACACAGACAAACACACAGACAAACACACAGACAAACACACAGACACACACAGACACACACAGACAAACACACAGACAAACACACAGACACACACAGACAAACACACAGACACACACAGACAAACACACACACACACTCACAGACACAGACAAACACACAGACACACACACACTCACAGACACAGACACACACTCACAGACACAGACAAACACACAGACACACACACAGACACAGACAAACACACAGACACACACACACTCACACACACAAACACACAGACACACACACACTCACAGACACAGACAAACACACAGACACACACACACTCACAGACACAGACAAACACACAGACACACACTCACAGACACAGACAAACACACAGACACACACACAGACAAACACACAGACACACACACACTCACACACACAAACACACAGACACACACACACTCACAGACACTGACAAACACAGATACACACTCACAGACACACTCACACACACAAACACACAGACACACACACACTCACAGTCACAGACAAACACACAGACAAACACACAGACACACACACACTCACAGACACAGACAAACACACAGACACACACACACTCACAGACACAGACAAACACACAGACACACACTCACAGACAAACACACAGACACACACACACTCACAGTCACAGACAAACACACAGACAAACACACAGACACACACACACTCACAGACACAGACAAACACACAGACACACACTCACAGACAAACACACAGTCACACACTCACAGACACAGACAAACACACAGACACACACAGATACACACACAGTCACAGACAAACACACAGACAAACACACACAGACACAGACAAACACACAGACACACACAGATACACACTCACAGACACAGACAAACACACAGTCACAGACAAACACACAGACAAACACACAGACACACACTCACAGACACAGACAAACACACAGACACACACAGATACACACACACTCACAGACACAGACAAACACACAGTCACAGACAAACACACAGACACACACAGATACACACACACTCACAGACACAGACAAACACACAGACACACACACAGATACACACACACTCACAGACACAGACACAGACACACACACAGATACACACACACTCACAGACAAACACACAGACAAACACACAGACACACACAGATACACACACACTCACAGACAAACACACAGTCACACACACAGATACACACACACTCACAGACAAACACACAGACACACACACAGATACTCACACACTCACAGACAAACACACAGACAAACACACAGACACACACAGATACACACACACTCACAGACACAGACAAACACACAGACACACACACAGATACACACTCACAGACACAGACACAGACAAACACACAGACACACACAGATACACACACACTCACAGACACAGACAAACACACAGACACACACACACTCGGAGACACAGACAAACACACAGACACACACACAGATACACACTCACAGACACCGACACAGACAAACACACAGACACACACAGACACACACTCACAGACACAGACACAGACAAACACACAGACACACACAGATACACACACACTCACAGACACAGACAAACACACAGACGCACACAGATACACACACTCACAGACACAGACAAACACACAGACACACACAGACACACACACACTCACAGACACAGACAAACACACAGACACACACTGACACACACACTCATAGACACAGACAAACACACAGACACACACAGATACACACACACTCACAGACACAGACAAACACACAGACACACACAGATACACACACACTCACAGACACAGACAAACACACAGACAAACACACAGACACACACAGATACACACACACTCACAGACACAGACAAACACACAGACACACACAGACACAGACACAGACAAACACACAGACACACACACACAGACACAGAAAAACACACAGACACACACACAGACAAACACACAGACACACACACAGACACAGACAAACACACAGACAAACACACAGACAAACACACAGACACACACACAGACACAGACAAACACACAGACACACACACAGACACAGACAAACACACAGACAAACACACAGACACAGACAAACACACAGACACAGACAAACACACAGACACACACTCACAGACACAGACAAACACACAGACACACACTCACAGTCACAGACAAACACACAGACACACACTCACAGACACAGACAAACACACAGACACACACTCACAGACACAGACAAACACACAGACACAGACAAACACACAGACACACACACACAGACACAGACAAACACACAGACACACACTCACAGACACAGACAAACACACAGACACACACTCACAGACACAGACAAACACACAGACACACACACACACAGACACAGACAAATACACAGACACACACAGACAAACACACAGACACACACACAGACACAGACAAACACACAGACAAACACACAGACACAGACAAACACACATACACACACACAGACACAGACAAACACACAGACAAACACACAGACACACAGACACACACTCACAGTCACAGACAAACACACAGACACACACTCACAGACACAGACAAACACACAGACACAGACAAACACACAGACACACACACACAGACACAGACAAACACACAGACACACACAGACACAGACAAACACACAGACACACACTCACAGACACAGACAAACACACAGACACAGACAAACACACAGACACACACAGACACAGACAAACACACAGACACACACAGACAAACACACAGACACACTCACACTCACAGACAAACACACAGACACACTCACAGACACAGACAAACACACAGACACACACACAGACACAGACAAACACACAGACACACTCACACTCACAGACAAACACACAGACACACTCACAGACACAGACAAACACACAGACACACACACAGACACAGACAAACACACAGACACACACTCACAGACACAGACAAACACACAGACACACTCACAGACACAGACAAACACACAGACACACACTCACAGACACAGACAAACACACAGACACACACTCACAGACACAGACAAACACACAGACACACACTCACAGACACAGACAAACACACAGACACACACTCACAGACACAGACAAACACACACACACTCACAGACAAACACACAGACACACACACAGACAAACACACAGACACACACTCACAGACACAGACAAACACACAGACACACACTCACAGTCACAGACAAACACACAGACACACACACAGTCACAGACAAACACACAGACACACACTCACAGTCACAGACAAACACACAGACACACACTCACAGACACAGACAAACACACAGACACACACTCACAGACACAGACAAACACACACACACTCACAGACACAGACAAACACACAGACACACACTCACAGTCACAGACAAACACACAGACACACACACAGTCACAGACAAACACACAGACACACACTCACAGTCACAGACAAACACACAGACACACACTCACAGACACAGACAAACACACAGACACACACTCACAGACACAGACACACACACACTCACAGACAAACACACAGACACACACAGACACAGACAAACACACAGACACACTCACAGACACAGACAAACACACACACAGACAAACACACAGACACACACACAGACACAGACAAACACACAGACACAGACAAACACACAGTACACACACAGACACAGACAAACACACAGACACACACACAGACACAGACAAACACACAGACAAACACACAGACACAGACAAACACACAGACACACACTCACAGTCACAGACAAACACACAGACACACACTCACAGACACAGACAAACACACAGACACACACTCACAGACACAGACAAACACACAGACACAGACAAACACACAGACACACACAGACACAGACAAACACACAGACACACACTCACAGACACAGACAAACACACAGACACAGACAAACACACAGACACACACAGACACAGACAAACACACAGACACACACACAGACAAACACACAGACACACACTCACAGACACAGACAAACACACAGACACACACACACAGACACAGACACACACACAGACAAACACACAGACACACACGCAGACACAGACACACACTCACAGACACAGACAAACACACACACACTCACAGACACAGACAAACACACAGACACACACACAGACACAGACAAACACACAGACACACACTCACAGACACAGACAAACACACAGACACACACTCACAGACACAGACAAACACACAGACACACACACACAGACAAACACACAGACACACACTCACAGACACAGACAAACACACACACACTCACAGACAAACACACAGACAAACACACACACACTCACAGACAAACACACAGACACACACAGACAAACACACACACACTCACAGACAAACACACAGACACACACAGACAAACACACACACACTCACAGACAAACACACAGACAAACACACACACACTCACAGACAAACACACAGACAAACACACACACACTCACAGACAAACACACACACTCACAGACAAACACACACACACTCACAGACAAACACACAGACAAACACAGACAAACACACACACACTCACAGACAAACACACACACACTCACAGACACAGACAAACACACAGACACACACAGACAAACACACACACACTCACAGACAAACACACAGACAAACACACACACTCACAGACAAACACACACACACTCACAGACAAACACACAGACACACACAGACAAACACACACACACACTCACAGACAAACACACAGACAAACACACAGACAAACACACACACACTCACAGACAAACACACAGACAAACACACACACACTCACAGACAAACACACAGACACACACAGACAAACACACACACACTCACAGACAAACACACAGACACACACAGACAAACACACACACACTCACAGACAAACACACAGACAAACACACACACACTCACAGACAAACACACACACACATTAACAGACAAACACACACACACTCACAGACAAACACACAGACAAACACACACACACTCACAGACAAACACACACACACTCACAGACAAACACACACACACTCACAGACAAACACACACACACTCACAGACAAACACACACACACTCACAGACAAACACACACACTCACAGACAAACACACACACACTCACAGACAAACACACAGACAAACACACACCCACTCACAGACAAACACACACACACTCACAGACAAACACACACACACTCACAGACAAACACACAGACAAACACACACACACTCACAGACAAACACACACACACTCACAGACAAACACACAGACAAACACACACACACTCACGGACACAGACAAACACACAGACACACACTCACAGACACAGACAAACACACAGACAAACACACAGACACACACCCACACAGACACACACCCACCCACACAGACACACACAGACACACAAGGACATTTTTCTAAAAATGCTTTTTTTTTTTGGATTCAGGATGTCTCAAAACACGTATTTCCGGTGAAATCTTGGTATGGAATTTTGGGTGGAATACAATGCCTTCTCTATACACTATGTACATAGTACGTGTAGAGAAAGTAAAAGTCTGATGCGTTCCACTCACATGACTTTCTCAATAGCTCTGTAACAAATTATTGTTAATCCTCTACCTACTTCATGGTAATCGAGTTTAACATTATCTTACATTGTCTTAATTATTTGCTTTTTTGTAAGTAGAAGGGAATAAAGGAAATAAACGACAGTCAAATCATTTAAAAGCTCGTTCCCATGTGGTTGAAATCCGTATCTATGCATGCCCAACACCTTACAACTTTCTGTGTGAGAAAAGTTTAAGTATTTTAAATCTGAAGCTAATAACCAGGAATATCTCAGAAACGGTCAATTGCACAACACATATTTGAGTTTCTGTCTGTCTCTAGTTACACAGAATTCATTCTGATAAAAGAGGTCTATGAGGCAATTTCCAAAAGTTAAAGATATGCATTTTATTTGCCATATACATATCTTTAATATACGGTATTTTAAGCAAAATCGTTAGAGCCATTTTTGAGAAAATCAAATTTTCGATTTTTTTCATGTAAAGGGTAGTTTGGGGTAGGGATATTTTTCTTAAAATCTTAGTATCGCATCTCTGGAGGATATTAATCTTAAATACCAATTTTGGTACTTTACGACTTTTCGTTTTTGAGTTATTGTGTACACAGACACACACATACGAGGGGATCTTTTTATAAAAATCTAATAAGATCCATTCACATGACTTTCTCTACACATCTGTAACAAATTATTGTTAAAAATCTTATGTTCCTATTTACTTCACGCTAATCGAGACCGAATTAGCAGGTCGCCTTCCGTGGTGTAATGGTTACCACGCTAAGTTCATATACTCAAGGTCGCGGGTAAAAATCCTTAGCATGGCTTCCTTCGGAAGGGAAGTAAAGCCGTTTGTCCCGTGTCGTAGATTTACGGCACGTAAAAGAACCTCAAGTCTGATAGAGAGGCCTCTGAGCAAAATTAAGCGGTCTTTCACGACCAATTTAGAATGGGACGCTGAGAACCGCAGTAGTTAAAGAGCGTCCATAAATAAGGCGCCATTTACATTTTCGAAATAGCATAAATTGTCTTATTACTTCTTTCCTTGTAAGTAGAAGCGAAATAAGGGTACCATAGGTTAAAGTGACAGTCAAAAGCTGGTTGCTATGTGACTGAAGTTCCTTTGTTTGTATGGACAGGAGTTGACAAATTCCTGTATGAGAAACGTATAAGCTTTTTAAGGCTGAAACAAAAAACAGTGAATATCTAAAAAACGATCAACTCCACGAAACAAATGTATATAAAATAAATTGTGTGTTTTTATGTGCTCTACATTTTTTGTGTGGTAAGTTTTTGTCTATCTCTTACGGTTTACCAGTTACACAAAATTTCGTAAAATTTATCCAGAATAAAGTAGTCTTCAGAGGCTATTCCCAGAAAATTCAACATATACATTTTATTTGTCAGGTAACTATCCTTAATATACACTATTTTAATCAAAATCGTTAGAGCCATTTTTAAGAAAATCAACATTTCCGAATTTTTTTCTATGTAAAGGGTAGTTTGGGTTGAGGGTATTTTCTTGAAAATCTTCGTGTCGTATCCTTGGAAGATACCAAACTTAAATACCAAGTTTGGGCTTTAATGGTCTTTTTTTTTTTTTTTTTTTTTGAGCTATGCTGCTACAGACACATACATATACAAGCACACAGACAGACAGACACACGGAGATTTTTCTAAAAATGCTTTTTTTGGATTCAGGGAGGCTCAAAGCATGTATTTCCTGTAAAATTTCGGTATTGAATTTTTTGGTGCAATACAATACCTTCTCTATACGCTATGTACATGGTTCGTATAGAGAAAGTAAACATACTTTTTTTGGATACAGGAGACCCTAAAACGTGTATTTCCCGTCAAATCTCGCTATCAAATTTTGAGTGGAATACATAGAGAAACAAATGTTACACGTGACTTTCTAAGGACAACGAAGAAGGCGTTTTCAGCGATAAATGGTTGTTTCGCGTACAGGAGTTTCAAGTTCGCGGCCACGTGGGATCTGCCAGAGTTGACCCCTCTTGCCAAAAGAAGGACACAGATCCTATCTCTAGATGTTGACCGCCCGCGTGCAAACTTAATATGGCCCTCCAAATGATGGGATCTGCCAGAGTTGACCCCTCTTGCCAAAAGAAGGACACAGATCCTATCTCTAGATGTTGACCGCCCGCGTGCAAACTTAATATGGCCCTCCAAATGATGGGATCTGCCAGAGTTGACCCCTCTTGCCAAAAGAAGGACACAGATCCTATCTTTAGATGTTGACCGCCCGCGTGCAAACTTAATATGGCCCTCCAAATGAAGGCAAAAAACGGGAGAAATGAATTAAATACCAGTGGTTATTTAGCGGTACGATTTGTAAAAATCTGGTTTGTTTCATTCTGTAACAAATTATTGTTAAAATCGTATTGTCCTAACTGCTTCAAGCTAATCGACATAAACATTACCACTAGGCTGAAACGACAGTCAAATGTTTTAAAATGTGGTTGCTATGGGATTGAAATCCGTTTCTTTGCTTGGCCCGGAGTCAAGATCCCGTATGAGAAAAGTTTAAATATTTTAAAATTGAAACTAATAACGAGGAATATCCCGGAAATTGTGTTTTAATTAAGTATGCATTTTTGTGTAGTAAGTTGTTGTTTACCAGTCATCCAGAATGAGGATCTATTGCCACGAAGTTGAGATACACCTTGTCAGATACAATATTTTAACCAATCTCGTTCGAGTCAATTTTGAAAACATCAAACATTTGGAAAAAAGTTCCATGTAAAGGGTAGTTGGAGGTCAGGGGATTTACCTGAAATTCTCCGAGCCTAATCCTTGGAAAATACTGAGTTCAAATACCAAGTTTGGTTATTAATCCACATTTCGTTTTGAGCTATGCTGTTCATAAACACACACGCACCTTTTTTTAAAATTTCTTTTTTTGACTAAGGGGCCTCAAAACATTTCCGTTGAAATCTCAACATCGAATTTTTGGGTGGAATACAATACCTTCTATATACACAATATACATAGTACGTATAGAGGAAGTAAAGAGATGATGTGTTCCATTCATATCTATTGCAAATTATTGATGAAAAGCTTATGCTTCTAACGACTTCATGCTAATCGAGATAAACATTAGCAAAAAATGGTGTTTCTACTTGCTTATTTTTAAGTGGAAGCCAAATAAGGGAGTACCACAGGCTAAAGTGATAGTCAAAAGCTGGTTGCTGTGTGATTCAAATTGCTTTGTTTGTATGGGCCGGAGTCTTTTTGTCTATTTCTTACCGTTTATCAGTTCTGCAAAAGTCATCCAGAATAAAGAGACCCTCAGAGGATATTCCCAGAAAGCTCACAAAACAAATTTTATTTGTGATGTAAATACCTTTAATCAAAATCGTTAGCCATTTTTTTAGAAAAATAAAGTTTTCAAAAATGTTTCCATGTAATGTTTTTTTTTTTGTGGTGAGAGTTTTTTTAAATATCCGTGTAGCATCCCTAGACGATACTTAACATAAATACCAAATTTTACTTCTTTAGATTGAGCATCAGGCCTTTCTTACTTTCTCCACACGTACTATATCCACACTGTACTGTATTGCACCAAAAAAATCGATGCCTAGATTTCACAGAAAACAGACGTTTTAGGATCCCCTGTATCCAAGAAAAGCATATTTAGAAAAAGGTGCGTGTGTGTCCGCGAATCTGTGAACACGATAACTCAAAAACGAAAAGGCGATAAAACACCAAACTTGGTAATTAAGTTTAGTATCTTCCAGGGATGTGACGAGAAGATTTTGAGAAAAATATCCCCCCCAAACCCAACTATCCTTAACATGGAAAAAAATTAGAAAATGTTGAGTTTCTTAAATATGACTAACGATTTTGATTAAAATACCGTATATTAAAGATATTTATATGGCAAATAAAATGTATATATTGAATTTTCTGGAATAGCCTCTAAGAACCTCTTTATTCTGAACGAATTTTGTGTAACTGGTAAACCGTAAGAGATAGGCAAAATTCTACTAGACAAAAAATGTAGATCACGTTAAAACACAGAATTTCTGACATATACGTTTTTTCTGACCATTACTGAGATATTCCTTGTTATTTGTTTCAGACATAAAATACTTAAGCCTTCTTCACAGGGAATAGTTTTAACTCCAGGCCCTGCATTGAAACGAACTTCATCCACGTGGCCTACCGTATTCTCTTATTTTCCTTCTACTCACAAGGAAGAAAATAATAAAAACAATTTCTGCTAATGTTTATCTCGATTATCATAAAGTAGACAGAAGAATAAGCTTTTCAACAATAATTTGTTGCAGAGATGTAGAGAAAGTCATGAGAATGGAACACATCAGATTTTTTTTATCTACTTCACGGTAATCGAGATAAATATTAGCGGCGAGTTTTGTGTGGGTTCTCCGGTTTCCCCCGCCATCTCATTCCACTGGGTCTCCATATTCATGTATGGTGAGTGTCGTCGCCTGCGGTGCCATCGCAGCAAAGCGGGCGTTAAACACTAGCTCCTTGTAAGTAGAAGGGAATGCCAAATTCTTTAAAACCTGATCCTTATGTGAAACAATTGCGGTTCGGTTCGCTTTCAATGGTCTCGTTTTAGAAAAGTAAGGTCGTTTGAAACTGAAACCAAATAACAGGGTATACTTGAAGTCTTCAATGCTACAATAAAACCTACACGACATATAGTGCGTGTTTTTTGGCTGTCTCTTACGGTTTAAGCTTATACAAAATGTTGCAAAACTCATGCCGAATAAAGTGGTCTTCAGAATTATTCCCAGAAAATTAAAGACATATATTTTATTTGTGATGTAAATATCTTTAATATACGGTATCTTAACCAAAAGCATTAGTGCAACTTTTGAGAAAATCAACATTTACGTAGATTTTTCCATGTGAAGGATAGTTTGAGGTGGGGAGATTTTGCTGAAAATCTTCGTGTCGTGTCCTTGGGAGAGGCTAAATTTAAATACCAAGTTTGACATTTAACACACTCTTCGCTTTTGAGAAATGCTGTCCCCTACAACACACACACACACAACATTTCTTTTTTCTATAGTTCTTTGTTTTTTACTTTCTCTAGCCCGATATGTACAATGTACATATCGGGCTAGAGAAGGTATTGTAATGCACCCAAAAATTCGATACCAAGATTTCACCGGAAATATATGTTTTGGGGTCCCCTGAATCCGAAAAATGCATTTTTAAAAAAAGATCCGTGTCTGTGTGTGTGTCTGTCTGTGAGTGTGTCTGTGGACAGCATAGCCCCAAAACGAAAAGACCGTTAAATACTAAACTTGGTATTTGGGATTAGTACCTTCCAATGATGCGACACGAAGAATTTAAAAAATATTCCCCCATCACAAACTCCCCTTTCGATGGAAAATATTTCGAAAATTTTGATTTTCTAAATAATGGCCATAACGATTTTGATTAAAATTCCGTATATTAAAGTTATTTTGTCCGAAATAAAATGCATATCTCGAATTTTTTGGGAATAGCCTATAAAGACCTCTTTATTCTGGATGAATTTTGCCGAGTTTTGCTTAACTGCTAAACCGTAAGAGATAGAAAAAACTCAGTACACCAAAAATGTACATCACGACAAAACACACAATGTGTGTCCTTTACGTTTTTGTTGTAGAGGTAACCGTTTCCGAGATATTTCTTGTTATTGGTTTCAATTCTGAAGTACTTAAACTTTTCTCAGACAGGAAGTGTCATTTTTCTTTTGTTCTACTCCTGGCCAAGCAAAGAAGTGATTTACAATGACAATAGCATAACGATAGCTTTTAAAACATTTGACAATCACTTTAGCATTGCGCATTCCCTTCTACTTATAAGGAACTAAGTAACAAGAACATTCTGCTAACATTTATCTGGATTAGCATTGTGTACAAAGAAGAATAATCTTTTGTAGTTGTTTGTAGAGCAGCTAGAGAAAGTCATGTGAGTGTAACATCAGATTTTTATGAATACAAGGGGTCTCAAAATACGTATTACCCGTGAAATCATGGTATCGAATTTTTGGGTGAAATACATAACTACTCTATACGTGTAGAGAAATAAAAAATCTGATGTGTTTGACTTTCTCTACATCTCTGCAATGAAGTATTGTCGAAAAGCTAATGCTTCTATTTACTTCATGGTAATCAAGAAAAAAATTAGCAGAAATAGTCTTAATACTTGCTTCCTTGTAAATTGAAGCGAAATAAGGGAGTACCATAGGTTATAGTGATAGTCAAAAACTGGTTGCTATGTGACTGAAGTTCCTTTGTTTGTATGGACACGAGTTGACAAATTCCTGTATGAGAAACAAAAAATATGGAATATCTAAAAAATGATCTACTCCACAAAAAAATGTATATAACACAAATTGTGTGTTTTAGTGTGCTCTACATTTTCTGTGTGTTAAGTTTATGTCCATCCCTTACGGTTTAGCAATTACGCAAAATTCCATAGTCTTCAGAGGATATTCCCAGAAAATTCAAGATATACATTTTATTTGTCAGGTAAATATCTTTAATATACGATATTTTAATCAAAATCGTTGGAGCATTTTTTATAAAATCAAAATTTTGGAAAGGGTAGTTTAGGGTGGGGGGATTATTCTCAAAATCTTTGTGTCGCGTCCCTGGAAGATACAACTAAACTTAAATACAAAGTTTGGTATTTTACCGACTTTTTGTTTTTGAGCTATCGTGTTCACAGACACACGGACACACACACACACACACACACACAGATCTTTTTCTCAAAATACTTTTTTTGGATACAGGGACCCTAAAAGACATATTTCCGGTGAAATCTCGGTATCGAATTTTTGGGTGGAGTGCAATACCTTTTCTATACACTATGTGGTAGTACGTATAGAGAAAGTAAAAATAACAGCATCCTGTATATATGCTTATTAACACTGAAGGTATGAATTAAAATTTTCTGTCTCGCACCAACTGCCACATGAGCCATGTCGATATTAATTGACGTCTTTTGAAGATTCACAGAGGTGGACGTTTAAATGAAACTGTACAACAAAACACAAATAGAGCATAGACTCGCTGTTAATCTGATTTAAAGGAAAGTGTGACAAACAAAAGAAGCGAGTGTTTCCATCGCTGGCCGAAAGGTTGCGTGACCTTATAGCTCGTATGTTTCCGTATGTGCAAACAAAGGGGAATGTGGGGCAACCGAAACGGGATGCTTCAGCTTTTTCACGCCTTCTTTCCCTTAAGTGCTCTGTGTGACGACAGTGTTCTTTCTTAGCTTACTGTTTGTATGTCACGACTGATTGTAACAGTTTTAAATTTCTTTCTTTCTCTAGCACCGTAAGCCGAGAAGGAATTGTATTCCACCCAAAAATTCGATTGCGAGATGTTACTGGAAATACACATTTTGGTCCCCCTGAATCACGGCTGCTCCCTGTGTCTGTAAAAACTTAATTCAAAAACGGATACTACGTTATATACCTTCGTGATATTTAATTTCAGCATTTTACTTTCTCTACACGTACTATGTACATAGTGTATAGAGAAAGAATTGTATTGCACCCAAAAATTTGATACCGAGATTTCATCGGATAAAATATGTCTTGAGATCCCCTGAATCCAAAAAAGAAGCATTTTTAAAAAAAGGCCCCTGTGTGCCCATGGACACATACCTCAAAAATTAAAGACCGAAAAATGCCTAACTAGGTACTTAAGTTTGTTATCTTCCAAGGAAAGGATGCGAAGACTTTCACAAAAATCCCCCCTCCCTAAACTGCCCTTTACATGGAAACATTTTTGAAAATTATGCTCTTCTCAAAAATTGCTCTAATAATTTTGAATAAAATACTGTATATTAAAGTTATTCACAACACAAATAAAATGCATTTTTTGAATTTTCTGGGAATAGCCTCTGGCTGATATTTGCAGAATTTTGCATAACAGTTGAAGTGTAGGAGATAGATTACACAAAAATGTAGATCTTGTTAAAACACACTTTTATGTCATATTCACTTTTTTGTTTTTATAAAGCCAACTATTTCAGAGATATGGTTTGAAATACCCTCTCACCAAGGCGGTTCGGGTTAAATCCCATGCGACCGTATGTGGAAGTGAAAGCGGCGCAGGGATGTTTTCTCCGGAGCTCCACTTTGATTGCATGTATCGTCAGTGTGATGCCATAGGGCGGGCGTTGAGCGCCATCTGTCTGCTTGTAAGGAACTACGTTTTAGCACGAATACACAGAAGAATAAGCTTTTGTAGAAATAATCTGAAAGCCATATCAGATTTCTACTTTCTCTGGCACACATGTACATAGTGGATAGAGAAGATATTGTATTCCACCCAAAAATTCAATGTCGAGATTTCACCGGAAATACATGTTTTAGGACACCCTGAGTCCAAAAAAGCATTTTCAGAAAGAGGTCCGTGTGTGTGCGTGTGTGTGTGGACAACATAGTTCAAAAACGAAAAGACCGTTAAATACCAAACTTGATATTTACGTTTGGTATCTTCAAAGGATGCAACACGAAGATTTTCAAGAAAATTCCCCCAACCTTAACTACCCTTTACATGGAAAAATTTTCGAAATTTTGTTTTTCTTAAAAATGCCTCTAACGATTTTGATTAAAATGTCACTAATTAAACCCATTTGTATCACAAATAAAATGTATATCTGGAATTTTCTGGGAATATCTTCTAAAGACCTGTTAATTCTGGATCAATTTTGCTTAATTTGGCATAACTAGTAAACCGTAAAAGACACATAAAGACTTATTATAAAAATGTAGATCTTGTTAAAATACACAAGTTATGTCATATACAGTTTTTTCGTGGAGTTTACCGTTTTCGAGGTATTCCTTGTCATTGGGTTCAGTTTTGAAGTACTTACACTTTTCTCAGACGGAAGTGTCTGTTTTTCTTTTGTTCTACTCCTGTCCAAGCAAAGAAGCGATTTGCAATGACAATCGCATAACGACAGCTTTTAAAACATTTGACTGTCACTTTAACATAGCACATTCCCTCAGTTCCCTTCTACTTATAAGGAACTAGTAATAACATTCTGCTAATGTTTAACTCGATTACGTGGCGTTGAAAGAAGAATTATCTTTCGTAAGAAGTTTGTTTCTAGAGTAGCTAGAGAAACTCATGTGAGTGTAACACATCAGATTTTTTTGTAGAGTTAACTGTTTTCGAGATATTCCGTATTATTGGTTTCAATTTTAGGTACTTAAACTTTTCTGAAACGGGAAGAGAACTTTCTTCTCGTTTCTCGTTTGTTTATTCCTGGCAAGCAAAGAAATGGGAGTTTCAATTGTTTGACATAGAGACCGGTTTTTATAGGACGATACTATCGCTTTAGCCCGTGCATTTACTTATTCCCCTTCTACCTACTATGAAGCTAATTCTGCGCATGTTTATCTTGATGAATGGAACACATCCGATTTTTTTTTTTCTAAGTGAGTGTTCCGAAGGTTGTTGAACCTTTGTCTTTTTCGGCTTCACTTTCTCAGACGAATGTCGGAATGAGTTTCCTTTGAAACGAAACCCACGAGCGAGTAGATATAACCGTGCAGGAAACCGCGCTCTGGGTCTGAGATGCTCAGATGTTAATGAGAATCTTCACAAAGGTCGCTTGAAACGCGAGTATTTAAACTTAAACACTTTAGAGAAGTAAATAGAATCTCTTGTACCTCGCATTCAAGAGGTTCCGAGTTTAGATCTCGGTTAGACTGAGAAATACGTTCTCTACATTGTATGTGGTACGGAGATCGAGAAGGTATTGCACTCCACCTAAAATTCTATGACGAAATTTCATCTTTAATGCTCATTTAGGGTCCCCTGTAGAAAAAAATTAGAAAAAGACCGTGTGTGTGTCCGTGAGTCTGTGACGTGATAACTTAAAAATAAAAAGTTGGCAAAATACCAGACTTGATATGTAAATTTAATACCTTCTAAGAATGCAACACAACGATTTTCAAGAACCCCCCCTCCCATAAACTACACCTTACATGGTATTGTTTTTAAATGGCTGTAACGATTTTGATTAAAATGCCATACATTAAAGATATTCACATCACAAATAAAATGTATATTTTGAAATTTCTGGGAATAGACTCTGAAGACCTCTTCATTCTGAATAACCTTGCTACACAAACAATTTAGATCCATTAACACACACGGTTTATGTCCTATACCTTTTTCGTTTCCTTGTACTTGGCAATTCCTGGCCATGCAAAGAATCGCATAGCAACACATTTTAAAACATTTCACTGTCGGTTTAGCCTGGTCTACTAATAACCACCCTTTACATGAACAAAATTCCAAAAGTTTTGTTTCCTCAAAAATGCTATACATATACATGACAAATAAAATGTATAGCTTGAGATTTCTGGGAATGTGGGCCTTTTTCAATCTGGAGGACTTTTTCATAAGTAGTAAACCCTAAGAGACGCACAAAAATGTAGATCTTAAAACACTCAAATTTTCTCATATACAGTTTTCCTGGAATTGATCGTTTCCGAGATATTCCTTGTTATTGGTTTCAGTTTTAAAATACCTAAAACTTTTCTGAAACAGGTACTTGGTCAACTCCTGTCCCATAGCAACCACATTTTACCCTTCTATTTACAAGGAAGCAAGTAATAAAACCATCTCTGCTAACGTTTATCTCGATTAGCATGAAGTGGATAGAAGAATAATTTGTTACAGCGAAGTAGAGAAAGTCTTGTGAATGTTACATATCAAATTATTAAGATACAAAATGTTACCTTTTTAAATATACACACACATATGAATGAACGAATAAGTGTATTGACTGACACATTGAACTTCAACAATCGCACGTGCTTCTGTAATACACACCAAAGAAACAATATTAAAACAACAACAGAGAGTTAAGAGTGAACCCGAAACTAAAAAAAATGGTTCAGTAGTCAGAGCTATGCAATATTCCGTTTAAAGTGATTTTTCTTTCTTTACTCGTACCATATACATAATGTATAAAGGAGGTGTTGCATTCCACCCAAAAATTCGATACCGAGATTTCATCGGAAATAAATATTTTAGGGTCTCCTGTATCCAAAAAATGCATTTTAGAAAAAGGTCTGTGTGAATGCGTGTATGCCTCAGTGTGTGCGAGAGTCTGTGTCTGTGAACACGATTACTCAAAAAACGAAAAGTCTATAAAATTCCAAACCTGGTATTTAAGTTTAGTATCTTCCAAGGACGCGACAAGAAGATTTTCAGGAAAATTCCCCTCCCCAAACTAAACATTACATGGAAACATTTGTTTGGTTAACATACCGTCTAGACGTTTACACTACAAATAAAATGTATATCTTGAATTCTCTGGGAATAGCCTTTGAAGACTACTTTATTCTCGATGAATTTTACGGAATTTTGCATAACTGCTAAACCATAAGACATAGACAAAAACTTAACACACTAAAAAAGTAGAGCACGTTAAAATGCACAATTTATGTTATATACATTTTTTGTGGAGATGATCGTTTTTGACACATTCCTTGTTTTTGGTTTCAGCTTTTTAAAACTCATGCTTTTCTCATACAGGAATTTGTCAACTCCTGCCCATAGAAACAAAGGAACATCAGTCACATAGCAACCAGCTTTTGACTACCACTTTAACCAATGGTACTCCCTTATTTCGCTTCTATTTACAAGGAAGCAAGTAATAAGACTATTTCTGCTAATTTTTTCTCGATTAGCATGAAGTAAATAGAAGCCTAAGCTTTTTAACTTTACTGCTTTTTTGCAGAGATGTAGAGAAAGTTATGTGAATGGAAAACATCAGATTTTTTTATTTTCTCTTCACGTACTATGTACATAGTGTATATAGAAGGTTTTGCACTGCACCCAAAAATTTGATACTGAGATTTCACGGGAAATACATGTTTTGGGATCCCCTGTATCCAAAAAGAGCATTTTCACAAAAGGTCCGTGTGTGTGTCGATTAGCATGAAGTAAATAGAAGCATAAGCTTTTTAACAATAATGTGTTGCAGAGGTGTAGAGAAAGTCATGTGAATGGAACACATAAGATTTTTAGATATTGTTTGTTATTGTTTTCAGTTTTAAAATATTTAAACTTTTCACATACCGGAATTAGTCAAATTCAGACAAGAAACGGACTTCAACCACATGGCAACCAACTTTTAAAGATTTGACAATCGTTTAACCCAGCGTATTCCCTTATTTACGTTCTGCTTTAACGAAGGTAAGTAATAAGTCAATTCCTGCTAATGGTTAACACGATTAGCATTAGTAAACATAAGAATAAGCGTTTTAACAATAAGTTTTACAGAGATGTAGAGAAAACCCTGTGATTGGAACACATCGAAATTGTTTTAGTGGTTCATTGCAACCAGTTCTCTTAGATTATGAAGCATAAAGGCATTTTCATTATACAGCATATTTACATTATACATTGTATCATATTATTTGTATCTTGGAAATCATTGAATGACATTTGGTTTTAATATTAAAATAACAACGATGCAGTTACAGTAAAACTTTTAAAAACTTTTTAGAGAAATACAGACATTTCAAATGTCATTACCACTGTCCCTTAAATCTCACAGTGTTCTTTGTACGAGGGCCGTTTTTGTTTTCAAACTCCGATAGACATTGACGTTGTTTTGAAGATCTTGGTTGGCGTGAAAGTCCTGCCCTCCTAGCCACGTCTTCAGTTCAGGGAAAAGGTGAAAGTCGTTGGGCGCCAGATCAGGACTGTACGGGGATGATCGAAAATGTCCCACTGAAATTGTTCAAGGAGCCGATGGGTTGTCTGGACGAGCGTTGTCATGGATCAACACAATTCCTGGAGTCAGCATTGCTCTTCGTTTGTTTTGAATGGCTCTCCACAAACGTCGTAAAGTACGAAGATCTTCAAAACAACGTCAATGCTCATTTGAAATCATTGGCGGCAACATTTTTTGAACCGGATATTTGAAAGCTTGTGAACAGGTACGATAAATGTCTCAATCTTTTCGGTGATTATGTTGAAAAGTAACCATAAGTGTACAAAACTTTTAGTAATAAAATAATTGTTTGCTATGACTTGATTTTATTTGTAGCCTATCGGAGGTTGAAGAAAATGGTCCTCGTATAAGCCTGGTACGTGTAAGAGCAGTATTTTGTGATAAATATGACGACTAATCAATAAGTTTCCAAACCATACGTGGTTTAGAGTTTAAGATTAGATTCAGCAGTACCTAATTGTAACATCTAGTGCTGATAACAGTATGCATATGTCGAAGCTAACTCTGCCACGTAACCCCTCCGATTATTTTGTAATCTTGGGAGAAACTCTACTTTACAAAATCTGGTGCTGTTTGCTGTTGCCGGCATTTTTAGTTTCTCTACACGTATTATGTATATGAATGAATGAATTAGTGTATTATTGACATAAATTGAACGTCAACAATCGCACGGGTCCACACGTGCTTTTGCAGTACACAAAATGAAAAACAATATTAAAACACCAACAAAGAATTAGAGGAGTAAACATGAAAATAAAAAGACAAAGATATTCAAATGCAGCAATTTAAATTTACAACACAGAGTGCACGATATTCAGAAGCATAAATGTGCCCTCTTATAATAGATAAATACACTTAAAAGAAATACATACACAATATATAAAACCACAACAATGACATAAGTATGACATAAAATATATGTATGTAAAACGTTGTAGTCACTTGTGTTTATGTATTCTTATCCCCCCCCCCCCTATTCTCTATTGTCAGCCTTCTCAGACCTCAGCTGTCTTGCCTTAAGTATAAATTTGCCTAGCCCGTCCACTTCTTTTGTGCCTGCCAGTAGCATCCAACATGCTTCTAGCTCTATATTAGTAGTGGTTTTATCCTAGTATATTCTCTTACTTCCTTCTACTTACAAGGAAGCAAGTAATTAATACAATATCTTCTAATATTTATCTATAAAGTAGATAGAAGAATATGATTTTTAACAATAGCTTGCTATAGCGATGTAGAGAAAGTCATGTGAATGGAACACCTCAGCTGTTTGAGAAAGTCATGTGAATGGAACACATCAGCTGTTTGAGAAAGTCATGTGAATGGAACACATCAGCTGTTTGAGAAAGTCATGTGAATGGAACACATCAGCTGTTTGAGAAAGTCATGTGAATGGAACACATCAGCTGTTTGAGAAAGTCATGTGAATGGAACACATCAGTTGTTTGAGAAAGTCATGTGAATAGAACACCTCAGCTGTTTGAGAAAGTCATGTGAATGGAGCACCTCAGCTGTTTGAGAAAGTCATGTGAATGGAACACAGCTGTTTGAGAAAGTCATGTGAATGGAACACATCAGCTGTTTGAGAAAGTCATGTGAATGGAACACATCAGCTGTTTGAGAAAGCCATGTGAATAGAACACCTCAGCTGTTTGAGAAAGTCATGTAAATGGAACACATCAGCTGTTTGAGAAAGTCATGTGAATGGAACACATCAGCTGTTTGAGAAAGTCATGTGAATGGAACACCTCAGCTGTTTGAGAAAGTCATGTGAATGGAACACATCAGCTGTTTGAGAAAGTCATGTGAATGGAACACATCAGCTGTTTGAGAAAGTCATGTGGATGGAACACATCAGCTGTTTGAGAAAGTCATGTGCATGGAACACATCAGCTGTTTGAGAAAGACAGTGAAGCTAAGTAAATATCTTGAACTAGCAATAACCATAATGAGTGTCAGGTTTTTATATTCCGAGGTAAATGTGTTACATTCTCATGAATTTTTATACCAATTCTACACGCTATTCTTACAAAAGCTTAACTTTTATGTCTACTTCATGCTTATCAAATTAAGCATTGGGAGAAAGGGTCATACTACCAGGTTCCTCGTAAGTAGAAAGTGAATACATTAAATACACGCTAAAACGATGGTCAAATCTTTGTCGCTAAGAAGGAGATTGAAATCCAGGTCTCTTTGCATGGATGGAACTAAAACAAAAGAAAAACGAATGGTGACTTACAATTTGAGAAATAACTTAAAATTTAAACCGACAACAAGGAATACGTCAGAAATACTTATTCCAAAAAAATATTTTTGACATAAATGCCGTACTTTCATGAAATATACATGTTTTCTTTTGTAAAATTTAGTTTACTTCTCTGTTGCTTATTTAACAGTTCAGAGGCTGTTCCCAGACAAATCAAAATATACATTTCATCAAATCTTTAGATCCATTTTTGAGAAATCAAAATTTTCGAACATTGTAGATTGGGTTGGGGGGTTTTCTTCGAAATTTTTTTGTCCCATCCTTGGAAAATCTAAAGGACTTTGGTTTTTTTAAATATACTGTTCACGAACACCAGACACAGGCCTTTTTTTAAATACTTCTGTGAATGTAGGGGACCAAAAATATATATTGCCCGAGAAATCTCAACATGGAACTTTGGTTGGAATACAATATCTTCTCTACCTATCATGCACATTGTATGTGATAGAGAAATTAATAATTTAAACATTTCAATGAAAAGCACAAAAGCAAGGCCTTTATTGCAAATACTCTGAGTTAAAAATCATATTAAACAATATAATTATTGAACAGAATAGAACTTTAATTATTTATGATCATATATATTTTATATCTAGAAAAATCTGATGTGTTCCATTCACATGACTTTCTCTACATCTCTGTAACAAATTATTGTTAAAACGCTTAAGCTTCTATCTACTTCTTGCTAAACATTAGCACAAATGCTTTCTTGTAGCTCGAGGGAATACACTAC
Organism: Hymenopus coronatus; assembly: GCA_030762935.1. Taxonomy (NCBI): domain Eukaryota; kingdom Metazoa; phylum Arthropoda; class Insecta; order Mantodea; family Hymenopodidae; genus Hymenopus; species Hymenopus coronatus. The sequence goes on along the minus strand of CM060886.1, from coordinate 142,752,793 downwards.
ACTAAAACGATAGTCAAATCTTTTGTAAGCTGGTTGCCATGTGGATAAAATGCATGCCAATAGTTGACGAATTAAGGTATATGACAACTTTTAAGTATTTTAAATCTAAAACTAATTACAAAGGAATATCTCAAAAGTGGCCAGCTCCACGAAAAAAATCTTACGTGGCATAAATTGTCTTTTAACGTGATCCACATTTTTTGTGTACTAAGTTTTTGTCTATCTCTTATTGTTTACCATTTACGCAAAATTCATTCATAATAAAGACGTCTTTAGAGGCTATTCCCTGAAAATTGAAGTTTACATTTTATTTGTCAGGTAATTATCTTTAATATACCATATTTTAATTAAAATCGTTAGAGACATTTTTGAGAAAATCAAAATTTTGGAAACATTTTTCATGTAAAGGATAGTTTGTGGCGGGAAGATTTTCCTTAATATCTTCGCATCGCATCCCTGGAGGATACTAAAGTTAAATACCAAGTTTGGTATTTCACGGACGCTTTGTTTTTGACTTATCGTGTTCGAGGACACGCGGACACACACACACGGACTTTTAAAATATCAAACTTGGTATTTAAGTTTAGTATTTTCCAAGGATGCGACACGAATACTTTGAGTAAAATCCCAACTCAAACCTCTCTTTACATGGAAAATTTTCTAAAACTTTATTTTCCTAAAAATGTTGTACCGATTTTGATTAAAATGCCGTATATTAAAGATATTTACACAACAAATAAAATGATATCTTGAATTTTCTGGGAATAGGTTGCGGAGACATTTTTATTCTGGATTATTTTTCTCAGAATTTGCATAACTAGTAAACCCGATGAGATAGACAAAAACTTTTTACACAAAACACATAGATCTCGTTGAAACACGTAATTTATGTCATGTACATTTCTTTCGTGGAGTTTACCATTTTCGAGATATTCCTTGTTATTGATTTTAGTTTTAAAACAATTAAATTTTTCACATTTGGGAATTTGTCAACTTCTTGCAATACAAAGAAACGGAGTTCAATCCTATAGCAACGACATTTTAAAACATGTGACTGTCGGTATAGCCTAGTGTATTGCCCTCTTGTTATAAGGAACTACGTGTACAGTTCGCTGCTGCTGGTATTTATCTCGATTAGTAAAGATGTAGAGAAACTCATGTTTTTAATGTTCTCTTCGGATCTTATGTTTGTAGGCTAAACTGGAGAATACTACTGAAACACAAGAAACACATCTTTGGAACTTGATATATGTTATTTTGACAGGCAATGTAATTAAAATTGTACCCTAAATCTCTTTAAAATATTTCTAGCCATTTAAACTGTAAATTGTTATAAAATGAATATTTGATAACTTTATACAAGACAAGAGTATCTGTAAATCCTTGAGCTAAAGAAGAAAGATAGCGAGGAAGTTACGTCATAGCACCTGAAGCTGCCAACTTAGAGACGTTGATTCATAAGTTTTCCCTGCTTTAAACTATTGGATGACGTATAAAACTTGGTGTAGTATATTCACGTCTAGTTAACTGTTAGGAATTCTGTTAACAAATCGCGAGTAAAGAGCATTTGGCATCAAGTCAGAGAGTATACAATCAGATGTCCATTGTTTGGATTGTGTTGTGAAGCTGGGGGCATACATTAAAGGAAACTCCTGCGCCTGCGTATAGCGACAACTTCTTCGGCACGTGTGTATTGCGGAAAGTAACAGTCAGCGTTTTTTTTTTCTTTCTTTTTATTAAGCTTTATGTATGGTCGTTTTAACCTCTTAAGGTTTTATCACGACCTTACTTGATTTACAACAATCCATTAATAGCATTTATAATTTACAATTGCTAGTTTTAAACACATTTTGAGGTTCTTTGGTTATATGAGTTTATACACATTTATATCTTTGAGGTAAGTGATTGTTTTATGAATGAGAGAAGCATCGTTGAGTGTTGCAGAAATATTTTTGGGTATGCCAAACTGACTGCGTTGTTTATCAAATTTTGGGCATATCGACTGTTGTGTTACATGCTTCACATATTGGTGGGGACTTTTATTTAGCAGATATGAATATGTCCAGTTCTCAGTCAGGATGTCACAACTTGATTTCGGCGAGTAACACGAAGGTTTTGAAGAAAATCCCCCCACCCCAAACTACCCTTTACATGGATTTTTTTTCGAAATGTTTGATTTTTTTAAAAATGGCTCTAACGATTTTGATTAAAATATCCTATATTAAAGATATTTACCTGACAAATAAAATGTATATCTTGAATTTTCTGGGAATGGCCTCTGAAGACTGCTTTATTCTGGACGAATTTTACGGAATTTTGCATAACTGCTAAACCGTAAGAGATGGACCTAAACTTACCACACAGAAAATGTAGAGCACATTAAAAAACACAGTTTATGTTATATACATTTTTTCGTGGAGTTGATCGTTTTTTTTAGATATTCTTTGTTTTTGGTTTCAGCTTTAAAAACCCTTTTCTCATACAGGAATTTGTCACTCCTGTCCATACAAACAAAGGAACTTCAGTCACATAGCAACCAGCTTTCGACTGTCACTTTAACCTATGGTACTCCCTTAATTCGCTTCTACTTTCAAGGAAACAAGTAATAAGACTATTTCTGCTAATTTGTTTCTCGATTAGCATGAAGTAAATAGAAGCATAAGGTTTTTAATAACACTTCGTTGCAGAGATGTAGAGAAAGTCATGTGAATGGAACACGTCAGATTTTTTTCTTATATTATTAGCTGTATTGTAAATTGTTGGAGATAACTTTCATTAAATCCAGAACCAAGATTCATACCTAATTGTGCCAAGTGATTAAAGATTTAGAACAGACTCTCGTTACAGCATATTGTTCTGGTACCTGACAGCTGATCGTTGAGAAGAAGGCAGACCTAAAGCCGACCGTTACAGCTAAAACTTATTATAGAGACCTTGTTGGAAAGAAAGCTAATACTGGGATACTTTTTTCGATGTATTTTCAGCATAAAATTGCAGTTAAACTTGTGACATCAATGTGACAATGATCCCTCGTAAGTGAACCAACAGATCTAGAAAAAAGTAACAGGAGAAATGTCAAAAAAACTGCCCAATCAAATTGGAGATATTGTAATTTGTTCCTCAAGTCTGGTTGAACTATACAGTTGTTCTAAAGCCTTTATTGGTGGGATGAAGGTAAAAACAGCAAGCTCAAACTTGTAACAGTGACAAATAAAGGCTTGAAAATGAAAGATAACCTCTTAATTCTGTTTCTTGTAATTTTGCTCTACAACCGGTTCAACAGAACTATTTGCCCTTTGGGCTCTGGGCGTTCTGCTGAACGGCGTTGTGGTGCTTGGTATCGATAACCACACATATCGCTATATCTGATTCCGTTTAAATGACTTCCCAGTAGGGCCCTCGACCCTGTTGGAATCCCTCCGAATCTTCACAGTTCGACTTTATGTCCAAGAGTCGGGGATAGTCCCCAATTAACTCTAAATATACGAATAACTAAATAGATGTATTGCTAGTGCAAATTGGTGTTACCATCGTGTACTGTTATATGTTCGCATGTCGCTACAGATCCATACATAAGTTTGGAACTGATGGGCTTTTTATCTAACGCATTTTGTTCAAATGGAAAAAGTGCGCTATCGTTTAATTATTCGTTCTTTACTTTCATTATACGTACTATGTACATAGTGTAGAGAGAAAGTATTGCACTCCAACCAAATAATCGATGCGGAGATTTCACCGGTAATATATGTTTTAGGGACCCCTGTATCCAAAAAAAGCATTTTCAAAAAAAGCTCCGTGTGTGTGTGTGTCCCTGTCAGTGTGTCTGTGAACACGATAGCTCAAAAACGAAAAGTCTGTAAAATACCAAACTTGGTATTTAAGTTTAGTATCTTCCAGGGATGCGACACGAAGGTGTTCAAAATAATCCCTCCACCCCAAACTACCCCTTATATGCTAAACTTTTCCAAACTTTTGTTTTCCCAAAAATGGCTCTTACAATTTTGATGAAAATACCATATATTTAAAACGTTTTCATCACAAACGAAGTGTGTATATTGCATTTTGTGAGAATAGCTTCTAAAGACTTCTTCACTGTTCTCAATTACTTTTGTAAAAAACGTGGACTTTTTGTGGACTTGATATTCCGGATTATTGGTTTCACTTTCAGGTACTCAAACGGGGAGACATCCAGCTTTTAAAAGATGAGACTATCGCTTTAGCCTGTGCATTTTGTTATTTCCCTTCTACTTACAAGGAAGCTAGTAACAAGACTAATTCTTATGTTTATCTCGATTATCATGAAGTAGATGGAAGACAGATTTTAACAATAATTTGTTACAGAGATGTAACACATCAGATTTTTTTTTTTTTTTTGTAGAAGAAATGAACTTTTCGAGATCATTGAAAAAATTCATCGTTTAGCCAACTGAACCTCAATTGTTTCAAAATCTACCAGCTTCTAAAAGATTTGACTATCCTTTAGCGTAATGTATTCCCTTATTTCTCTTCTACTTATGAGGAAGCAAGTAATAAGCCCAATGTGTATATAGATTAGCATGACGTAAATAAAAGATTATTTTTGTTAGAAAAATTTGTTTGTAAGACAGCTAGAGAAATTTTTGCGTTTTATTTTTCAACCTACGATAGGCTATAAATAAAAGACAAGTTCATAGCAAACAATTATTTTATTACTAAAAGTTTTGTACACTTATGGTTACTTTTCAACATAATCACCGAAAAGATTGAGACATTTATCGTATCTGTGCACAAGCTTTGCAATACGCGCTTCAAAAAATGTTGCTGTCAATGATTTCAAATGAGCATTGACGTTGTTTTGAAGATCTTCGTACTTTACGACGTTTGCGGAGAGCCATTCAAAACAAACGAAGAGGAATGCTGACTTCAGGAATTGTGTTGATCCATGACAACGCTCGTCCACACACTGCTGGCACAACTCATCGGCTCCTTGAACAATTTCAATGGGACATTTTCGATCATCCGCCGTACAGTCCTGACCTGACACCCAGCGACTTTCACCTTTTCCCTGAACTGAAGACGTGACTAGGAGGGCAGCACTTTCAGACCAACGAAGATCTTCAAAACAACGTCAATGCTCATTTGAAATCATTGGCGGCAACATTTTTTGAAGCGGGTATTGCAAAGCTTGTGCTCAGGTACGATAAATGTCTCAATCTTTTCGGTGATTATGTTGAAAAGTAACCACAAGTGTACAGAACTTTTAGTAATAAATAATTGTTTTCTATGAACTTGTTTTTTATTTATAGCCTATCGGATGTTGATAAAAAACGGCCGCCGTATATTTTTATTTAGCAAGCTGTGTCTCGAGGAATGCGTGACCTGTGAGTGTAACGACCTCAAGAGCTGTAACTTTATTTTGACTAGAGCTGTCGTCTTGAGGAAACAAATTACAGGAAAGCCATGATTCATACCTGTGACGGCAGCCAATTGGAAACTGTTTCCCAATATATTAAACTCTGGGCTATAAACCTAGCGATGACACTAGCTAAGTTATAGACTGCTACACAATAGTGTGAACTGAGCTCTGCCTCTATTTTTATATAGCAGGCATTCCAGCAAAATAAAACCCGTGCATTGATGTCGCAAGTGTAAGATTCAAACTACCATAAATTTGCTAATGTGGTGAAGATTGATGCATATTGGGAAACAGGCTAACTCACCAAGTTTTGTCCGTGTCGCTGTCATACTAGGGTCGGCTGAAAAGTCCCGGCCCTCTCAATGAAAACAGCATTTAAAAATGTTTTTTGCTTTATTTCTCAACATAATCTCCAGAAAGGCTAATACATTAGTCATATCGGTGTTCTAATTTAACTAAACCATCTCTGTAGTGCGATTTATCAAGGTGCTCAAAATAGCTGTTTACCGCATCAATGACCTCCTCGTTGCTGTGGAATCTTGGTCCTCCAAGAAATGTGTTGAGGTTTGCGATCAGACGGTAGTTACTGGCGCTAGGGAGGATGTTCAAGCAATTCGCACATTTCCCCATTGCAGTGACTGAACGATTGTCGTGACGAAACAAGACTTTTTTGGTCAAATGAGGTATTTTTATTTTCACCTCATCACTCTAACGTTGCAGTAAGCTTGCGTACTAGTCACCAGTGATACTTTTACATTTTTCCAAGTAATCTATAAAAATAATTCCCTGTGCATCCCAGAAAACACTCGCCATAACCTTGTTGGCTAACAAAATTGAGTTTGCCTTTTTTGGAGTTGGTTCACCTGGTGCAATCCACAGTTTTGGCTGTGATTTACTCTCTCGGGTGTAGTGATGTATACAAGTTTCATCCATGACCATAAGCGTCTCAAAAATTTACTGGGATTTTTACGGTAGAGCTCCACATTCTTAACAGAAACAGTTTTTCTTTGCAACTTTTGATCCGGCAACAAGCGCGGCACCCATCTTGTACAGACCTTGTGAAAGCCCAAAACATTACTTAAAATATTACCTGCACGTTCTTTTGACATGTTTACAATCTCTGATATCTCAAACAACTTTAATCTGCGGTCTTCCAGTACTAAACGATGAATTTTTTCAATGATCTCTGGAGTTGTCTCTTCTTCAGAGCGTCCAGAGCGAGGCTCATCACTAGTGCTCGTACGTCCCATTTTAAACTGTGCAACCCACCTTTTAATCATTGAATATGAAGTGGCAGAGTCTTTCAATGTACTGTCCATTTCCTCCTTGATTTCTTTAGGCGTTAAGCCTTCCAAATGGAAGTATTTAATCACTGCTCGTTTTTCCAAATCCTCCATTTTTGTGAAAACTCTAAAGTTGTCTTGTTTAAAATGTCATTCGAGAACTAAACAAGCTATTGGCCTTTAACTATGGATACTAGCTAGTCTAGAGTTAAACTATACGCTGCTACCGTCTAACTGGCTGTGTGAGGCCCGGGAAGATGCTCTACTTCGGGCTAGAAATAATAGTTTAGTAATTCGAGCACACGTGCGGCGTTCAATAAGACAAAGGTTTTGTTTAATGTTTCAGCATAGTCTGCTGATAGCTCAGTTCACTTTTCCCACAGTTCTCCAACTGTTTTAAGTCTTCCAAAGGAGGATTTCGGAAGGTCCTCATATGTTTGGGAGATGACCTCTTCTTTAGGCGTGAATCGCTTTCTGGCGAGCCACTATTTCAAATTTGGATATAATAAAGGTTACTTGGGCCCAAAACTCTTGAATACGGTGGATGGTTTAGTTAGAACCTTAGTTCATCAATTTTCGTCATCGAAGCTGCGCAGGTGTGCATCCTTGCATTTCTTGATGAAAATAGAAGTTTTTTTCTCAACACGCAGAGAAATAACAAGAGAGAGAAGGTATTGTATTCCACATAAACATTCGATACCGAGATTTCACCGGAATACATGTTTTGGGTCCCCCTGAATCCAAAAAAAAATATTTTTAGAAACATGTCCGTGTGTATGTGTATGTGACTGTGGAAGCATAGCTCAAAAACGAAAAGTCCGTTAAATACCAAACTAAGTTCAGTATATTTTAAGGATGCGATACGAAGATTTTCAAGAGAAACTACGCACCCCCAAACCTTTACATGGAAAACATTTTGATAGTTTGTATTTTCTCAAAACTATCTCTAACGATTTTGATTCAAATGTCGTACATTAAAGATATTCACATAAAAAATAAAATGTACATGTTGAATTTTCGGGGAACAGCCTCTGAAGCCATCTTTATTCTGAAGGAACTTGTCGGATTTTTGCATAACAGAGACAAACAAAAAATGTTCGGTACACCAGTGGATATTTGTATCCTTGTTATTGATTTCAGTTTTAAAATACTTAAACCTTTTCTGATAGGGGAACACAAAGAATCGGATAGCTACCACATTTTAAAACATCTGACTATCGGTTTATCCTTCTGTTTATAAGGATCCAAGCAATAAAACCGTTTCTGTTAATGTTTATCTGTATTAGCATGGAGTAGGTAGAACAATCATTTGTTACAGAGATGAAGAGAAAGACATATGAATGGAGCAAATCAGAGCTTTTTACTTTCTCTACACGTACTATGTACATAGTTTATAGAGAAGGTACCCAAAAATTCGATACGTAAATTTCACCAGAAATACATGTTTTGAAACCCCCTGAAACAAAAAAATAATTGTCAAATGTCTCTGTCTCTCTGTCAGTGTGTGTGTGTGTGTGAGTGTGTGTAGGCAGCAAAGCTTAAAAACGATAAGTCCGTTAAATACCAAACTTTGTATTTAAAGTCAGAATCTTCCAAGGATGCGACACCAAGGTTTTCAAGAAAATCTCTCCACCCCCAGCTACCCTTTACATGTAACATTTTCCAAAATTTTGTTTTTCTCAAAACTGGCTCTAAAGATTATGATTGTCTTATATTTACATCACAAATAAACTGCACACCTTGAATTTTCTGGGAATAGCGTGTGAAGAGGTCTGTATTCTGGATGAGTTTTTCAAAATTTTGCATAACGATGAAACCATAAGGTATAAATAAATACTTACTACCCAAAAACACCGATCTCCTTACAACACACAATTTATGTCATATACATTTTTTTCCTGGAGTTAGTCGTTTTCGAAGTATTCCTTGTTATTGGTTTCAGTTTTAAAAAACTTCAAACTTTTCACATACAGGAACTTGTCAACTCCTGGCCACGCCAAGAAACGGATTCCAATCCCATAGCAACCACATTTTAAAACATTTGACTGTCGGTTTAGTCTGGTGAATTCCCTTATTTGATTTCTACTTATAAGAAACTAAGGCCGTTTCTACTAAGTTAGCATGAAGTAGATAGAAGAGTAAAGTTATCATCAATGATTTGTGACAGAGATGCAGAGAAAGTAATGTAAATGGAACACATCAGATTTTTTGTACAGGCTTTGTAAATTCTGTGAAGCATTTCTGAGTGCATTTTTGGTGTGACACGAGACCTGAAAACGTTGACACCTAAACAGAGATTTATTGTTTTAGTGTATCTGAAGTTGGCACGCCACATAATACTGTTGTTGAGCTCAGTGACAGTCTCCATTTTTCATAGTACGTTCACAAACTCTTTGCTTCGCTTTCGGAGGCCTTGGAATGACAAACTGAGAGTGACCCAATTCCCAAAAGTGTGCACTTTCCTTTTCTTTGTGATGGGCTTTTAGTGTAAAGGATGCACTTCTGTCAAACCCTGCCAAAAACTCTCTACTCTAGTTAATGTTTCCATAACTGAATGTACTTTTTGTTAACCTACACTTCAAGACATTCTTTTTTAAACTGGTGTATATTTTGACTTGCACGAATGTGTCAAATGAATATTTTAGTATTTAGTAATGACACAAGGTCTGTAAAGCCTGATGCTTTGATGTTTTACACTCTAGTACATAATTGTAAATGTGTATTGTAATTTGTTGACATTTATGAAGAGCACATAATACAATAATCATGTTTTAGTTTATATTATTACTAGTAGCAACTATTGTGTCGATAATTAGAAAACTATCATCTGACATTACACCATTTTAACACTAATTTTTGATACTCTTTGTTTTTATGTGCATGCAAAAACAAAAAAACAAAAAAACAAACAAACGGAAGTACATATGCTTTTATAGAATACATTAAGTATAGTAGAGGCCTGAAAAGCAAATGGTGTGATTATATGTGTATTCTGTTGTTTTTGTGCTTTTAGCATTAGAGCTTTATACAGTAGTACACAAACATATGTACAAATGAAGATGTGCACCTTGTTGGTCACGTGATTCGTGAATATAATTTTCAGCTCTAAATTCGGTACATACAAAAACTGACATCAAATCACCATGGATTAGGCAGTCGTACATAACCAAATGGCACGTGCCTGGCCCACTCCGAGAGAGATACCGACTGGTAGCAAAGATCCCAGTCGCGTGGTGTAGAGGTGGTTTGATGGACACACCGGCGCAGCACACGTCACCTTAGTAATGGAAAACCAAGAATGTGGGTTTTTTTATATGTTTCGTATAACACGCTCTGAGGTTGTTTACGTGGCGTATGACAACCGTTGCTCCTTCGCTGCCTAATCCCAAATGTGTGCGATTTTTAAACACACATAAAACTTTAAATAGAAGAGTTTGAAAGTTGCGACATCAAGTTTCGGACAAGTGTAAGCTAATCGACTGCTATCTTCGTTTGGTGACGTTATGAAACGGCTTGTGTGTGTGTGTATAGGCTGGACCGCTTAACTTGAAGCTGTAGAAAGAAACGTCTTGAATAAAACTAGCTGATACATCTAATGCGGGAAAGTAAATGCCATTAGTTGTGTTTTAATTGGAGAAGGTTTCGATGGTAATTTGAGGCTCAATGTACGTTTTTGCTTTCTCTACACGTACTATGTACATAGTGTATACAGAAGTTATTGTAATGCACCCAAAAATTCCAGTGTCTGTCAGTCAGTCAGTCAGTCAGTCTGTCTATCTGTCTGTATGTGGACAGCATAGGTAAAAAACGAAAATTCGATAAAATATCAAACTTGTTCTTTAAATTTAGTATCTTCTAGAGATGCTACACGAAGATTTTCATAAACATCCCGCCACCCAAAACTTAAAATCAGCAAACAAGGATCTAAGATATAACTATGCTAAAGCGATAGACAAAACTTTTAAAAGCTGGTTGCTATGAGCTTGAAGTTTCTTGGTATGGCCAGGAGCTAACAAATTCCTGTTTCAGAAAAGTATTAAAGCTGAAACCAAGAACAAGGAAACAGTCAACTCCACAAAAAAGTGTATAGGATATAAATTGTGTGTTTTAAGAAGCTCTACATTTTTATGCAGTACGTTTTTGTCTATCTCTTACGGTTTACTAGTTATGCAAAATTAAAAAAATAAATAATCCAGAATGGAGGTCTTTAGAGGCAGAAAATTCAAGCTATACATTTTATTTGCCATGTAAATATCTTAAATATAAGATATTTTAATCAAAATCGTTAGAGCCATTTTTGAGAAAATCAAAATTTTCCAATTGTTTTCCATGTAAAGGGTAGTTGGGGTGGGGGGTTTTCTTGAACATCTTCGTGTCGCATCCTTAGGAGATACCGAACTTAAATATCAGGTTTGGTATTTAACGGACTTTTCGTTTTTGAGCTGTGCTGCACACACACATACGGACATTTTTCTAAAAAGAAAATTAAAATGTGAATAAATTAAAATATTATAAAGTAAATTATTCTAAAATTAAAATATTACTGGAAAACGAGCAACTTTACAACTGGCATATTTTCCTATTCTATGCTACACACTGCATCACTGGCATCCAGCACTACGTTGTGTATTTACTGCAGTAAGTGTAATAGATTTTATTTTAATAAGTCAGGGTTTAATTGGCAGAATTAGAAATTTTTGGGTGGGGGATCGTATCGAGTCACATCACTGTCCGGTTGTCCTGGAACTGAATATAGAGACGGCCATAGTGGCGCATGCACCTGAAGAGGGGCAGGGGGACGAAGGGAGATTCATTAGTAAATTTATATGGAAACCGATAGAAAAAGAAGTATTTGTTGATAAATTAGAAAGAAGATTAGGGGAAAGGAACGCAGGCACAGCGGAGGAACTAACGCATATAATAGCAACGGCTGCGGGGACAATGAAAGTCCAAATGCATGGTAAGGTAAAACGATTCAATGGTTGGTATGACCAGCAATGCAGAGCTGTAAAGAAACAAGCAGAGGAGGCTCTGTCAAAATTCAGAAGGGAGGGGGGAGATGACATTATGAAATTGTTTACAAAAAAGCGAAGGGAGTATAAACAGCTCTTACGGGAAAAGAGAACTATGTGGCAAGACAAAATTACTCAGAAAATTAGTAATATGTTAACACGGGGGGATAACGCTGAGATGCGGCAAGTAGTAAACATTTAAGAGGCAACCGTCAGGCGCCCAACGAAATTCCTCCCAGAAAATGGGCAATGCATTTTATGGGAATATTCGGGAAAGGTGAAAGGGAAGGAATTTTAATAAAGGAAGTGCAAATTCTGGGAAATCTTGAGATCCCAATACTGGACGAAGAAATATCAGCACGAGAAATAGCACAGGCGCTGAGGAGTCTGAAGGAAGGCAAAGCTCCAGGGTTGGATGGGCTGCCCCCGGAAGTTTTTAAAGCCGCAGCCAATGTTAATGAGTTTGGTAGGAGTATGCTCCAGATATGTAACAGATTGTTTATTGAGGGGAATTACCCTATCTTTTGGGGAAAGGGCATTATTCATCCCATTTATAAAGGGAAGGGAACTATTGGAAATCCGGATAACTATAGGGAGGTTACTCTTTTGCCAATTATGGAGAAAATTTATTATAGAGTGTTATATAACCGAATAAAGGACTGGGAATCTAAATTTGGCAAACTTTCAAAATTCCAAATGGGTTTCAGAGAAGGACACAGTACCATAGATGCCGCTTTTGTATTAGACATTTTAAGGACGAAGCAACTGTTAGTTAAGCGGGGAAAGCTTCATTGGGCTTTTGTGGACTTTAAGAAGGCATTTGACTCTATCAATCGAAATGCATTATGGTACAAACTAGGCAGAAAGGGGTTATCAAGTAAAATGGTTAGAACATTGCAGGCAATGTATCAAAATGTCGAATTCTGTGTGAAGTACGACAGAAACAGAGTGTCCGAGAGCTGCCGAAGCTATAGGGGAGTAAGGCAGGGTTGTATTTTATCTCCCTTGCTATTTAATCTCTTTGTGGATGATATTACTGATACAATTATAGCAGAGAATATTCAAGCGCCAGTAGTAGCGGATTTTCAGATCCCAACACTTTTATACGCAGACGATTCAGTATTGTGCTCTACGACAGTAAAGGGATTGCAACGAGGACTGGACAAACTTAAGAACTATTGCGATGAATGGCTACTTATAGTTAATGTGAATAAGACTAAGGCAATGACTTTCAAAAAGGGTTGTGTTTATAGCAGGGAGGAGACTTGGACATATGCAGGACAGATACTGGACAATGTTAAATCTTTTGTGTACTTAGGACTCACATTTACAATGAACGGATAATGGACAAAACACATTGACATTGCGAAACACAAGGCAAGGGTGAAAGCGGCGGAAGCTCTCCGGATACGCGGCAGAATTCCGAATATCTCCATAACCTTAATGGAAACTGTATACGGAGCGACAGTTAGATCCACGATGACATACGGAGGAGAAATATGGGGGTGGGAACAAACAGGGAATCTGGATCAAGTGAGGACCCAATTTTTGAAAGGAATTCTGGGTGTAGGGAGGGGTACGGCAAACTGCGGAATAATGAGGGAATTCGGGGCACATAGTGAAACGATAGAGTGCAAAATCAGAGCAGTTAAATATTGGATGAGAATCGTTCACGGAAACCAATCTCTAATTAGGGCAGTCTGCTACCGTGAACAGTTGCGAATGGAAGGTAATTTGACGTGGGCATCAAAATTAAAAAAAAGGGTTGGAAACCATTGGGATGGGAGAAATTTGGATGGCGGGGCAGGAAAATAGGCGAAGTATTTGGAGAAAAATTAAGAAACGTCTCTGTGATATTGACAGACAGCAAATAATTGCGCAATACACAGAGAAGGTGTCATTAGAAGTACAGTCTGGGCTGAAATCGGAGTGGGGTATGGAGCAATACATCAAAACAGGTACCAAACTCATTAGAGAGGGGCTCGCGTGGATTAGACTAAGAGCATGGAGGAGCACGAAAATTTCTGACGAGAATGGTACGAGAATTTGTCCCATTTGCGAGGAGGAAGAGTCGTGGACTCACATCTTGGCAAGATGTAGGGGCACGGAGGAATGGCGGGAAAAATATTTGCCGCGATTTTTTACCACTGCGAATGTAGGGATAGAAGCATGTTGGACGCTACTGGCAGGCACGGAAAACATGGACGGGCTAGGTAAATTTATACTTAAGGCAAGACAGCTCAGATCTGAGGAGGCTGCCAATAGAGAAGGGGAGGGGGAATAAGATCAACTAAACAAAAGTGACTACAATGTTCTACATACATATATATTATGTCATACTTAGGTCACTGTTGTGCTAGGGTTGTATATATTATGTGTATATATGTCTTTTAAGTGTAATTATCTATTATAAGAGGGTGCATTTATGAAGGTGTACTCTGTGCTGTAAATTTAAATTGCTATATTTGACTATCTTTGTATCTTTATTTTCGGATTCACTCTTAATTTTATTGTTGTTTAATATTGCTTTTGACTGTGTATTTCCTTTGTCTTTTTATTTTCGTGTTTACTCTTCTAATTCTTTGTTGTGGTTGTTGTTTTAATATTGCTTGTAATGTGTATTACAAAAGCACGTACGGTCTGTGGACCCGTGCGACTGTTGAAATTCTATGTATGATATTGCTATGTTAATAAATACACTTATTCATTCATTCATACTGCAGTAAGTTTCTTCTACCTGTTAATAATGTAATTTATATATGTATTTAGCTATATTACTTTCCACATTATTTTATTTCTATATTTTAATATTTAATGTGGTAATCGTAATATATTAACAATTTATTTTTTTATAATTATCTTATATTTCTTAAAAAAACTGTTCACCATATCCACTCTTATCACACTGCTTCCTCACCACCATGGCTGCAAATTCCTATTCCATACACCGGCACCTTCTTCTCTCTCATTTCCGTTCTTATCCTTCCTCGCTCACTCCATGTTCTTCTGTGAACACCCAGTATGTACAATCTCGAGCCGCCACTGATCGCAACAGACTATTGTTTTAGAATGGGTAAAGAGCGTTGGTCGAATCGCCGCCCCCGGCAATGAACTTTCAGGTGATATGTCCGACCTCGATTGCAGAGTTGGTATTTAATGTGTTTACGAAGCCTTGGAGCGTGAATGTAATTACTGGAGGTGTTAGGTCTGTTTATCGCTGCTCCACTTGCTTACGCGAAGCGATTCATTGGTCCCTACAACATGCACCTAATGCATTAGTTCTTGAGCTATACCTACAAGGTAAAAGGTTGTGCTTTCCGTTATGATCACTGACCTTCGGGGGCTACTCATTCCACCAACACTTGCCGGACACGCTTCTGTGATGGAGGCACAGATATTTACTTTATCTAGCACGTATGTACAAGATATTGTATTCCGCCCAAAAATTCGATGTCGAGATTTCACCACAAATAAATGTTTCGAGATTCTAAGTCAGCAAAAACAATTCAGAAAATGGTCACTATGTGCAACTGTGGACAAAAACGAAAAGACTGTTAAATAAAAAACTTGGTGTTTCCCAAGGATGCTACACGAGGATTTTCAAGAAAATTCCCCTACCACAAACTACCCTTTACATGTAAACATTTTTCAAACCTTTGTTTTTTCTTAAAAATGGCTCTAACGGTCTCGATTAAAATGCTGTGTATTAAAGGTATTTACATAACAAAATAAAATATATATTTTGAATTTACTGGGAATAGCGTCTGAAGATCTCTTTACTTGGATGAGCTTAAGGTTTAAACTGCAACAGATGGACAATAAGTTACTCCACAACAATGTGCATCTCACTAAAACACATAACTTATGTGTAGAGTTGACCGACTCTGAGATATTCCTTGTTATCGGTTTTCATTTTAAACTGCCCAACTCTTCTAAAAGGGCACCATACAAAACGAACCAACCCTAGATTAGCACTAATTTTATTTTGTTATTAGACGTTACTCGTTATTTGATTTTTTTCTATTATTTGAATATATTTAAGCCCCTTTTAATATCGCAGATTTGTTTTTTACTCAACCTTCCTTGTAGAAACAGGATTTTGTGTTGTTATAATTATTACTCTTAGCGACAGGTTTTAAACCAATTGCCTATCACCTTATCCTAATGTATTCCCTTCTACTTACAAGGAAACAAGACAATTCCTGCTAATGATTATCTCGAAGTAGATAGAAGAATAGTTTGTATATATGTAACAGCTAGAGAAACTTATGTGAATGGCACACATCAGATTTTTAGAAAAAGGTCAGTTTGTGAGTGATGTGTCTATGGAACAGTATAGCCCAAAAACGAAAATACCAAACTTGGTATTTATGTTTTGTATATTCCAAGGATGTAACACGAAGATTCTTCAAGAAATCCCTTCCCACAAACTACCTTTACATGGAGAAAATTTCGAAGCTTTTGTTTTTCTCAAAAATAGCTCCAAAATGTTGATAAAAATGCCGTATATTAAAGATATTTACATCAAAAATAAAATTTACATTTTGAATTTATTGGAAATAACCTCTGAAAGTCTCTTTATTCTGACTGAGTTTTACAGAATTTTTCATAACTGAGAAAAACAAAAACCTGTTGCGAGGCTACATTGCCCGTTTCGGTCGGAGCGCCGTCCTTCTGGTCCATGCAGTTTCCTGCTTCCACATTACAAGATCAGATACCTAATGTACAAATACGTGAAGCCTTTATTATACGAAACACATAACAAAACCCACGTGCTACGTTTTCCATTACTACGGTGACCTGCGCCGCGTCGGCGTTTCTATCAAACCACCCCTACACCACGAGATTGGAACCTTCGCTACCAACCGGCATCTCTCTTGGAGTGGGGCAGGCACGTGACATTTGGTTATGTACGACTGCCTAATCCATGGTCATTTTATGTCTGTTTTTGTATGTGCCGAATTTAGAACTGAAAATTATATTCACGTATTACGTACGGTATGACCAACAAGGTCCATATCCTTGTTTGTTGTTGTTTTGAATCACCCTGAACATATATATAAATTAAAGGAGAAGATTGATTGATGTTAAATACCAATGGTCATAGTAAATAAGGAGAATGAATGACAATAGAATAACAAAATGGATACTAAATTATAGCCAGAAACTTACTGGACAAAAATATAGATCTCGTTAACATATATAATTTATGTCATCTGCGTTTTCTTGTAGAGTTGGCGTTTTCGAGATATTCCTTGTTATTGGTTTCCATTGTAAAGTATCTAAAATGTATATAACAAGACCATGCAAAGTGAACCGAACCTCTTATTGTTTCGCATAGCGACCGGCTTTTAAAAGATTCGACAATCGCTTTAGCCGAATGTACGCCCTTATTTACCTTTTACTTACAAAGTAGCAACTGGTAGCGTGGCCGAGCGGTCTAAGGCGCTGGTTTAAGGCACCAGTCTCTTCGGAGGCGTGGGTTCGAATCCCACCGCTGCCATTATTTTTTGATCCCCTCCGTGGTGCAATGGTTACCATGCTAACTTCATATACCCAAACCCGGCGTAAGACGATGGATTTTTTGGGCGTAAAAATCCTTAACATGGCTCAAGGCTGATAGAGAGGCCTCTGAGTAAAATTAGGCGGTCTTTCACGCCCAGTTTAGAATAGGACCATGAGAACCACAGCAGTTAAAGAACCTCAAGCCTGATAGAGAGGCCCCTGAGTAAAATTAGGCGGTCTTTCACGCCCAGTATAGAATGGGACACTGAGAACCACAGCAGTTAAAGAACCTCAAGCCTGATAGAGAGGCCTCTGAGTAAAATTAGGCGGTCTTTCACGCCCAGTATAGAATGGGACGCTGAGAACCACAGCAGTTAAAGAACCTCAAGCCTGATAGAGAGGCCTCTGAGTAAAATTAGGCGGTCTTTCACGCCCAGTATAGAATGGGACGCTGAGAACCACAGCAGTTAAAGAACCTCAAGCCTGATAGAGAGGCCCCTGAGTAAAATTAGGCGGTCTTTCACGCCCAGTTTAGAATAGGACCATGAGAACCACAGCAGTTAAAGAACCTCAAGCCTGATAGAGAGGCCCCTGAGTAAAATTAGGCGGTCTTTCACGCCCAGTATAGAATGGGACACTGAGAACCACAGCAGTTAAAGAACCTCAAGCCTGATAGAGAGGCCTCTGAGTAAAATTAGGCGGTCTTTCACGCCCAGTATAGAATGGGACGCTGAGAACCACAGCAGTTAAAGAACCTCAAGCCTGATAGAGAGGCCTCTGAGTAAAATTAGGCGGTCTTTCACGCCCAGTATAGAATGGGACGCTGAGAACCACAGCAGTTAAAGAACCTCAAGCCTGATAGAGAGGCCCCTGAGTAAAATTAGGCGGTCTTTCACGCCCAGTATAGAATGGGACGCTGAGAACCACAGCAGTTAAAGAACCTCAAGCCTGATAGAGAGGCCTCTGAGTAAAATTAGGCGGTCTTTCACGCCCAGTTTAGAATGGGACGCTGAGAACCACAGCAGTTAAAGAACCTCAAGCCTGATAGAGAGGTCTCTGAGTAAAATTAGGCGGTCTTTCACGCCCAGTTTAGAATAGGACCATGAGAACCACAGCAGTTAAAGAACCTCAAGCCTGATAGAGAGGCCTCTGAGTAAAATTAGGCGGTCTTTAACGCCCAGTTTAGAATGGGACACTGAGAACCACAGCAGTTAAAGAACCTCAAGCCTGATAGAGAGGCCCCTGAGTAAAATTATGCGGTCTTTCACGCCCAGTATAGAATGGGACGCTGAGAACCACAGCAGTTAAAGAACCTCAAGCCTGATAGAGAGGCCTCTGAGTAAAATTAGGCGGTCTTTCACGCCCAGTTTAGAATGGGACGCTGAGAACCACAGCAGTTAAAGAACCTCAAGCCTGATAGAGAGGCCTCTGAGTAAAATTATGCGGTCTTTCACGCCCAGTATAGAATGGGACGCTGAGAACCACAGCAGTTAAAGAACCTCAAGCCTGATAGAGAGGCCTCTGAGTAAAATTAGGCGGTCTTTCACGCCCAGTATAGAATGGGACGCTGAGAACCACAGCAGTTAAAGAACCTCAAGCCTGATAGAGAGGCCCCTGAGTAAAATTAGGCGGTCTTTCACGCCCAGTATAGAATGGGCTGCTGAGAACCACAGCAGTTAAAGAACCTCAAGCCTGATAGAGAGGCCTCTGAGTAAAATTAGGCGGTCTTTCACGCCCAGTTTAGAATGGGACGCTGAGAACCACAGCAGTTAGAGAACCTCAAGCCTGATAGAGAGGTCTCTGAGTAAAATTAGGCGGTCTTTCACGCCCAGTTTAGAATGGGACGCTGAGAACCACAGCAGTTAAAGAACCTCAAGCCTGATAGAGAGGCCTCTGAGTAAAATTAGGCGGTCTTTCACGCCCAGTTTAGAATGGGACGCTGAGAACCACAGCAGTTAAAGAACCTCAAGCCTGATAGAGAGGCCCCTGAGTAAAATTAGGCGGTCTTTCACGCCCAGTTTAGAATGGGACGCTGAGAACCACAGCAGTTAAAGAACCTCAAGCCTGATAGAGAGGCCCCTGAGTAAAATTAGGCGGTCTTTCACGCCCAGTTTAGAATGGGACGCTGAGAACCACAGCAGTTAAAGAACCTCAAGCCTGATAGAGAGGCCTCTGAGTAAAATTAGGCGGTCTTTCACGCCCAGTTTAGAATGGGACGCTGAGAACCACAGCAGTTAAAGAACCTCAAGCCTGATAGAGAGGCCTCTGAGTAAAATTAGGCGGTCTTTCACGCCCAGTTTAGAATGGGACGCTGAGAACCACAGCAGTTAAAGAACCTCAAGCCTGATAGAGAGGCCTCTGAGTAAAATTAGGCGGTCTTTCACGCCCAGTTTAGAATGGGACGCTGAGAACTACAGCAGTTAAAGAACCTCAAGCCTGATAGAGAGGCCTCTGAGTAAAATTATGCGGTCTTTCACGCCCAGTTTAGAATGGGACGCTGAGAACCACAGCAGTTAAAGAACCTCAAGCCTGATAGAGAGGCCTCTGAGTAAAATTATGCGGTCTTTCACGCCCAGTTTAGAATGGGACGCTGAGAACCACAGCAGTTAAAGAACCTCAAGCCTGATAGAGAGGCCTCTGAGTAAAATTATGCGGTCTTTCACGCCCAGTTTAGAATGGGACGCTGAGAACCACAGCAGTTAAAGAACCTCAAGCCTGATAGAGAGGTCTCTGAGCAAAATTAAGTGATCTTTCACGCCCAGTATAGAATGGGACGCTGAGAACCACAGAAGTTAAAGAACGTCAAGCCTGACAGAGAGGCCTCTGAGTAAAATTATGCGGTCTTTCACGCCCAGTTTAGAATGGGACGCTGAGAACCACAGAAGTTAAAGAACGTCAAGCCTGACAGAGAGGCCTCTGAGTAAAATTATGCGGTCTTTCACGCCCAGTTTAGAATGGGACGCTGAGAACCACAGAAGTTAAAGAACGTCAAGCCTGACAGAGAGGCCTCTGAGTAAAATTATGCGGTCTTTCACGCCCAGTTTAGAATGGGAGTCTGAGAACCACAGCAGTTAAAGAACCGCAAGCCTGAGAGAGAGGGCTCTGAGTAAAATTAGGCGGTCTTTCACGCCCAGTATAGAATGGGCTGCTGAGAACCACAGCAGTTAAAGAACCTCAAGCCTGATAGAGAGGCCCCTGAGTAAAATTAGGCGGTCTTTCACGCCCAGTTTAGAATGGGACGCTGAGAACCACAGCAGTTAAAGAACCTCAAGCCTGATAGAGAGGTCTCTGAGTAAAATTAGGTGGTCTTTCACACCCAGTTTAGAATAGGACCATGAGAACCACAGCAGTTAAAGAACCTCAAGCCTGATAGAGAGGTCTCTGAGCAAAATTAAGTGATCTTTCACGCCCAGTATAGAATGGGCTGCTGAGAACCACAGAAGATAAAGAACGTCAAGCCTGACAGAGAGGCCTCTGAGTAAAATTATGCGGTCTTTCACGCCCAGTTTAGAATGGGACGCTGAGAACTACAGCAGTTAAAGAACCTCAAGCCTGATAGAGAGGTCTCTGAGCAAAATTAAGTGATCTTTCACGCCCAGTATAGAATGGGACGCTGAGAACCACAGCAGTTAAAGAACGTCAAGCCTAACAGAGAGGCCTCTGAGTAAAATTAGGTGGTCTTTCACGCCCAGTTTAGAATGGGACGCTGAGAACCACAGAAGTTAAAGAACGTCAAGCCTGACAGAGAGGCCTCTGAGTAAAATTATGCGGTCTTTCACGCCCAGTATAGAATGGGACGCTGAGAACCACAGAAGTTAAAGAACGTCAAGCCTGACAGAGAGGCCTCTGAGTAAAATTATGCGGTCTTTCACGCCCAGTATAGAATGGGACGCTGAGAACCACAGCAGTTAAAGAACCTCAAGCCTGATAGAGAGGCCCCTGAGTAAAATTAGGCGGTCTTTCACGCCCAGTTTAGAATGGGACGCTGAGAACCACAGCAGTTAAAGAACCTCAAGCCTGATAGAGAGGTCTCTGAGTAAAATTAGGCGGTCTTTCACGCCCAGTATAGAATGGGACGCTGAGAACCACAGCAGTTAAAGAACCTCAAGCCTGATAGAGAGGTCTCTGAGTAAAATTAGGCGGTCTTTCACGCCCAGTATAGAATGGGACGCTGAGAACCACAGCAGTTAAAGAACCTCAAGCCTGATAGAGAGGTCTCTGAGTAAAATTAGGCGGTCTTTCACGCCCAGTATAGAATGGGACGCTGAGAACCACAGCAGTTAAAGAACCTCAAGCCTGATAGAGAGGTCTCTGAGTAAAATTAGGCGGTCTTTCACGCCCAGTTTAGAATGGGACGCTGAGAACCACAGCAGTTAAGGAACCTCAAGCCTGATAGAGAGGTCTCTGAGTAAAATTAGGCGGTGTTTCACGCCCAGTATAGAATGGGCTGCTGAGAACCACAGCAGTTAAAGAACCTCAAGCCTGATAGAGAGGTCTCTGAGTAAAATTAGGCGGTCTTTCACGCCCAGTATAGAATGGGCTGCTGAGAACCACAGCAGTTAAAGAACCTCAAGCCTGATAGAGAGGTCTCTGAGTAAAATTAGGCGGTCTTTCATGCCCAGTTTAGAATGGGACGCTGAGAACCACAGCAGTTAAAGAACCTCAAGCCTGATAGAGAGGTCTCTGAGTAAAATTAGGCGGTCTTTCACGCCCAGTTTAGAATGGGACGCTGAGAACCACAGCAGTTAAAGAACCTCAAGCCTGATAGAGAGGTCTCTGAGTAAAATTAGGCGGTCTTTCACGCCCAGTATAGAATGGGCTGCTGAGAACCACAGCAGTTAAAGAACCTCAAGCCTGATAGAGAGGCCCCTGAGTAAAATTAGGCGGTCTTTCATGCCCAGTATAGAATGGGACGCTGAGAACCACAGCAGTTAAAGAACCTCAAGCCTGATAGAGAGGTCTCTGAGTAAAATTAGGCGGTCTTTCACGCCCAGTTTAGAATGGGACGCTGAGAACCACAGCAGTTAAAGAACCTCAAGCCTGATAGAGTGGTCTCTGAGTAAAATTAGGCGGTCTTTCACGCCCAGTATAGAATGGGCTGCTGAGAACCACAGCAGTTAAAGAACCTCAAGCCTGATAGAGAGGTCTCTGAGTAAAATTAGGCGGTCTTTCATGCCCAGTTTAGAATGGGACGCTGAGAACCACAGCAATTAAAGAACCTCAAGCCTGATGGAGCGGCCTCTGAGTAAAATTAGGCGGTCTTTCACGCCCAGTATAGAATGGGACACTGAGAACCACAGCAGTTAAAGAACCTCAAGCCTGATAGAGAGGCCCCTGAGTAAAATTAGGCGGTCTTTCATGCCCAGTTTAGAATGGGACGCTGAGAACCACAGCAGTTAAAGAACCTCAAGCCTGACAGAGAGGTCTCTGAGTAAAATTAGGCGATCTTTCACGCCCAGTATAGAATGGGCTGCTGAGAACCACAGCAGTTAAATAACCTCAAGCCTGATGGAGATGTCCCTGCTTAAAATTAGGCGGTCTTTCACGCCCAGTATAGAATGGGCTGCTGAGAACCACAGCTGTTAAAGAACCTCAAGCCTGATAGAGAGACCTCCGAGTAAAATTAGGCGGTCTTTCACGCGCAGTTTAGAATGGGAGACTGAGAACCACAGCAATTAAAGAACCTCAAGCCTGATGGAGCGGCCTCTGAGTAAAATTAGGCGGTCTTTCACGCCCAGTATAGAATGGGACACTGAGAACCACAGCAGTTAAAGAACCTCAAGCCTGATAGAGAGGCCCCTGAGTAAAATTAGGCGGTCTTTCATGCCCAGTTTAGAATGGGACGCTGAGAACCACAGCAGTTAAAGAACCTCAAGCCTGATAGAGAGGCCTCTGAGTAAAATTAGGCGGTCTTTCACGCCCAGTATAGAATGGGCTGCTGAGAACCACAGCTGTTAAAGAACCTCAAGCCTGATAGAGAGACCTCCGAGTAAAATTAGGCAGTCTTTCACGCCCAGTTTAGAATGGGACACTGAGAACCACAGCAGTTAAAGAACCTCAAGCCTGATGGAGCGGCCTCTGAGTAAAATTAGGCGGTCTTTCACGCCCAGTATAGAATGGGACACTGAGAACCACAGCAGTTAAAGAACCTCAAGCCTGATAGAGAGGCCCCTGAGTAAAATTAGGCGGTCTTTCACGCCCAGTATAGAATGGGACGTTGAGGACCACAGCAGTTAAAGAGCGTCCATAAATAACACGCTATTTACGTTTACAATGAAGCAAGCAATAAGACAAATTGTGGTTATGGTTATCTCGATTAGCATGACGTAGATAAAAGAATAATTGTTTGTATATGGAACAGCTAGAGAAAGTTATGTGAATGGAGCACATCATAAAGATTTTCCATAACTTTTAAAAGCCACTGTTATCTGTAGGGGACTTGTATGTCCATCTGTGTAAGCCTCTGATATTGCGATATGGAAGCAGCACACAGTGAAGATGTCGTATAAATAATAACTCCGCCCAAGATAGCGCTTTGCCCGTCTGAGTGGTGTGGTGGTAGCGTGTCTACTTCACATTCAACAGGTCCTGACTTCCAATCTCGTTACCTGGATGAGGATTTTTTCGGGGTTTTCCCTTATCCTCAGATGACGAATGTCGAGTAACTTTAAGCTCCCTGGACCCCGAGATCATTTGAGCATCATTTCACCAATTTCATTCATCTTCCGATATGACCAACCAGGTTAAAGGGCGTTAAGCTTAAAAAAATGGTGCTGCAAATTTCTGTTAGCTGGCGCACGCCATGGGAAAGACTTTACTGGCCCAGCTGTTCCTTTGTCAACTTCCCCTTGACGTTACCCTATACTGACAATTCAGCTCAACCATTATAGCGCCGTACAACGGACGAGGTTAGGCAATTTCAACGAACCGTGGTCATCTGACTGGAGTGGTAAAAACATCTTATCACAGCTGATGTTCATTTCTTTGAAATCTTGTCGTTCGTTATTGGTAACAAGGTGACAGTCAACCTCCACTTTTAATAACTGTCACTTCCACAATTAATTCTCTTATTACAATGTTTATTTAAAGTTTTATCCCGTTCATATCGTATTCAGTTAAAAAAAAAAAAAAGGAGTGAAAATAATCATTATTTGTGTTTCTTATGTATGAGATGAGTGCAATAACCTCACATAAAATAACGTTTGTTTCCATTTCATGTATTAGTTGTTAAAAGTTGAAATAAAATCATTGTTCCTTATTTCCATTATTGATATTCGTACATTGCATGTAGACACGGTCGGCCATGTCATAATTCAGGAGGCAGTGAAAAAATAAAAAAAATCGGTAAATAAACATGTTCGAACGCGTCATGTGCCCTTTGAGAACTAATGTAGTATTACAATGATAAAATCTCCCTTCCTATGTTATAATAGTCTGTTTCACTGAATTGTCTTATCAAATACAACTCGTGTCTTCATCTCTTAGGACAATTGACTCTCGTCGTGAATCATCGACAAGATGGACACTGTGCTATTACTTATAAATAAATCTCTTCAATCCCTATAGTTTTGGTACGGCATAAATTCAAACTTTTCACTCGTTAATATTAAAACTACAATTAATTGTTTAATTGAATTTTAAAGTTTACAGTTCTCTGTAAACAGTTATTTTCTGACTGCCTTAAATGGAATTTTATTTTAGCTGCTGTGGTTCTCAACGTCCGTTCTACAGTGGACGTGAAAGAGCCCTTAATTTTGCCGCCCTCCGTGGTGTTGTGGTTACCATGCTGACTTCTTATACCCAAGGTCGCGGGTTCAAACCTGGCGGAGGGGGAAGGATTTTTTCGGGTATAAAAATCCTTAGAATGGCTTTCTTCGGAAGGGGGGTAAAGCCGTAGATTTACGGGGCGCAAAAGAACCTCAAGCCTGATAGAGAGGCCTCTGAGCAAATAATTAAATGGTCTTTCACGCCGAGTATACAATGAGACGCTGAGAACCAAAGCAGTTAAACAGCGTCCGTAAATAACGCGCTATTTTATTTCAGAAGCCTTTCTATCAGGCTTGGGGTTCTTTTACGTACCATACATAAAGAACCAACGGCTTCGAAGGAACCTATGCTAAGGATTTTTACGCCCGAAAAACTCCATCGTCCTCCTTCGGGTTTGAACCTGCGACCTCTTGTGTATGTGAAGTCAGCATTGACTGCCTCAGGGAGGTGTTCTGTAATAGAATGTCAACTCAAGGTCAATAAAATACGCCTGACGCTGAGATTTTGTGAACGTTTGACGGGGACGATTTTCATTGTTGCCATTCTGGCACGCAAATAAGGGAAGACAAAACCGATTGGGCAATCCGACCCTTCATCCCTCAGCCCCGCTCGACTCTCCGTCAGAAAAGCATAAGCAGTGTGTTCCTTTTGTCCACCGCAAGCGCCAATTATCTTGGCATTAGAACTTCAGTATGGAGCATAGAGAAAAGATTAATCTAGTTTTGTATCACCCGGTGGATTATTGACCAACCAGAAAGTTTAGGGATCACCAGTGCTCAAGTTAGAACTTCATTTGCTGCAAATTATGTTTCATGTTTCAGCCCTGCTCTTCGGTCATGTGGGTTTTTAAGAGCATAGCAAGCAGGTGAAAGACATAAGCGAGGTCAGCAAAAAGACCCCGTCTTCCGATAAACATTTCCAGGCATGTTTGTAATGTCTTTGAGTGTACATGAGCTTTGAAAATGAACTTTCCACAAATGTTGAAAACGTGCTGGAATTTTGTTTACAGAGTCCCTAACTTTATCAGGTTGAACACATTTGAGGTCGCTCGGCACAGTCTTACAAACTGGCACCCCGGTGGGAATTCGGGAGCAGCGCTGAGATGCGTGGTACCCACAACGTTTCCAAAAAAGAGCGGGGGAGGTTCCGACCTCTTCGGTACGAACGCTGTGGACCTCGAGCACCCGCGATAATTCTGACGTTATTAGTAGTAGTCGGGACGGACATCTGAGCCCCTCCCGTAAGGGAGTTGTTCGGATTGGGTTGGACTCGACATGGCAGTGGCCCCATACCCGTGGGAGATTGGGTACGAATGGGCGTGTTTGTGAGACGCCTCAAGGTCTTAGGTAGTCCTTCCCTTTGTAGTTGACGCGTATTCCGTCCTTGTTGGCAATAGGGTGCTGTTTATAAAACAGGTACCGGACCTAATGGCAAGCCCCATAAACATTTTCCCTGTGTATCACGATACCTGAGTTGTCGGGTCCCTGCTCACTTAGTTATCTACAGAGCATACATTGGCGCCCAGCCACAACCCACCGACCACCGTCGACTGGTCCCTCAATCCTGGAACTTATGGGTACAAGAAATGGTGGACGCAGACTCGTGGTTGAAGATGAAAAATTTCAACATTCGCCCGCCTACGTACTACAGGAAACCAAGAAAACCCGGGTCAATTCGCCGGGAATTGAACCTGCGAGTTGCACGCTTAGCTATGTCACCCTCACTGGTGTAATTGTTACCATGCTGACTTCAAGGTCGCGGGTTCAAACCCGGCGAAGGCTAATGGCTTTTTTTCAGGCGTAAAACCCCTTAGCATAGTTTCCTTTGGAAGGGAAGTAAAGCTTTCGGTCTAGTGACGTAGATTTACGGCACGTAAAAGAACCTCAAGTCTAATAAAGAGCAAAAGTAAGCGGTCTTGCACGCTGAGTATAGAATGGGACGAAAACCACGCGCAGTTGAAGAACCTCCATTTCCATTTCACGTAACACCATCGCTCGATGTACTTACAACAAATATCTCTGGACCTATGTGTTCCATTCACATGACTTTCTCCGCAAGAAATTATTGTTCAAAATCTACTTCATGGTAATCAAGAAAAAGTCTTATTACTTGCTTCCTTGTAAGTAGAAAAGAAATAAGGGTTAAAGTGATAGTCAAAAGCTGGTTGCTATGTGACTGAAGTTCCTTTCTTTATATGGACAGGAGCTGACAAATTCCTGTATGAGAAAAGTAAGTTTTTTAGAGGTGAAACCTAAATTCCGTAAAATTCTCCAGAATAGTCTTCAGAGATTATTCCCAGAAAATTCAAGATATACATTTTATTTGTCAGGTAAATATCTTTAGTATACGATATTTTAATCAAAATCGTTAGAGCCATTTTTGAGAAAATCAAAGTTTTCGAAAAAAAAATCCGTGTAAAGAGTAGTTGGAGGGGGGCTTTTCTCGAAAAATCTTCTTGTCGCAACCTTGGAAGATACCAATTTTAAATACCAAGTTTGGTATTCAACGGTATTTTCGTTTTTGAGCTATGCTGTCCACACACACACACACGCACATACAGACTTTTTTCTGGAAATGCTTGTTTTGGATTCAAGGATACCCAAACATGTATTTCCGGTGAAATCGAATTTTGGGTGCAATACAATACCTTCTCTATACACTAAGTACATAGAACGTGTAGAGAAAGTAAAACTAGCTCAGATCCAGTTTAAACGGTTGAACAACCTCTAGCACAAAGTCGACGAGAGAGTTGACCTGTGCAAGGATTCAGAGAAGATAGCAATGTTGTTCCAGCTATCGCGTCAGATATTAACTTTCCACCTTCATGTAGTTCAAAGAGAAAATTCTAAATCCCGAGGCGATTATTTTCCAATACTGTGCTCGCACAAACTATGCTCTTTCCAGTTCAAGGTTAATGACTTCAACTCTCTAGAGAACTTGCAAAATCTTTTGAGAGCATCAGTTACTCAGAATGCAGAAAAACAATGTGTGGAAAATTATTGAGTATAAAGTCAGTAACAAAATAAACATTTTGAGGCTAGAAGCAGATGAAGTAGAACAACAGGAGCGTTGTATAACCTGTTGCAGTTCAGGCTACCGCTGATGGCCGTGTCGCTAGTGCTGCTGTTGGCTGAGTTGTGGAGGTCAAACTCATGGTACAGTCCGTCGCGTAAAGCTGCGTATTTATTTTGACGTTATATTTATGTCATAAACACTAGATAATAGGCAATATTTATCAGATGTATTATTTACTGTAAAGTGAGCGGAGCTGTGCACGATGTGTGAACACACCCATTTAAGCCACCTCTATACTCCACAATGATTTTCTACAGTGCCTGTCCAGTGTATGACGTAACATTAGTGCGAGCGTTCGCCACCGGTAACATGTGGTTGTATGTGCTATATTATCTTTGTAGTGTTGTCGGTGTCTAAGGTGACTAGAGGCTTCTATTGCTATAAAAACACACAATTTATGTTATATACATTTTTTTGTTCGTGGAGTTTATCGTTTTTGACACTTTCCTTGTTTTTGGTTTCTGCTTTGAAAAGCTTATACTTTTATCATACAGGAATATGTCAACTGCTGTGCATACAAACAAAGGAACCAGCTTTTGACTATCACTTTAGCCCATGGTACTCTCTTATTTCGCTTCTACTTGCATGGAGGCAAACAATAAAACTATTTCTGCTATTTTTTTTCTGATTAGATTGAACTAAACAGAAGTAAAAGCTTTTTAAGAATAATTTGTTGCAGAGATGTAGAGAAAATCATGTCAATGGAACACATCATATTTTTAATCAACTAATCTCCTATAGGAAGTCCGCTACAGTGTAACAACTGCAGCATCTTGTGTATGAGCCGTATTTTTACAAGTATTGAATGTTTATTTCAACACATATATCCACATATACAAGGTGTTCCAAACCGACACCAAACGACGATGTGCACCTTGTTGGTCATGTGATACGTGAATATAATGTTCAGCTCAATTCGGCACATGCAAACGCTGACATAAAATCACCATGGATTAGGCAGTCGTACATAACCAAATGTCACGTGCCTGGCCCACTCCTAGAGAGATGCCGGTTGGAAGCGAAGGTCCCAGCCGCGTGGTGTAGGGGAGGTTTGATAGACACGCCGGCGCGGCACAGGTCACCTTAGCAATGGAAAATGTAGCATGTGGGTTTTGTTATGTGTTTCGTATAACACGTTGTGAGGTTGTTTACGTGGCGTATGACAACCGTTGTTCCTTCTCTGCCTAATCCCAAATTTGTGCGATTTTTAAACACAGATAATGGACAGGAGTTGACAAATTCCTGTATGAGAAAGGTATAAGTTTTTTAAAGCTGAAACTCAAAATAAGGAAAATCTAAAGGACGATAAACCTCGCGATAAAAATGTATGTCAAATAAATTGTGTGTTTTAACGTGCTCTACATTTTTTGTGTGGCAAGCTTTTCTCCATCTTTTACGGTTTAGCAGTTATGCAAATTCTGTAAAATTCATTCTGTAGGTATAAAGTAGTCTTCAGAAGCTATTCCCAGAAAATGCAGATATACATTTTATTTTTCAGGTAAATATCTTTAATATACGATATTTTAATCAAAAACCTTACAGCCATTTTTGATAAATTCAAAATTTTCGAAAAAAGTTGCATGTTAAGGGTAGTTTGGGGTGAGGGGTAGTTTGTCAAAATCTCCGTGTCGCATCCCTGATATATGCTAAACGTAAATACCCAGTTTGGTATTTTACCAACTTTTCGTGTTTGATTTATCGTGTTCACAGACACACTGACACACACATGACCTTTTTCTGAAAATTCTATTTTTGGTTACGGGGACCCTAAATCATATATTGCCGGTGAAATCTCGATATCGAATTTTTGTGTGCAAAACAATATCTTGTCTATATACTATGTACATAGTAGTGTAGAGAAAATAAACATTACAAAATGTAACATACGTGTTTATTAGACATTTGAAGAAATCTGCTAAAGCAAGTTCTGCTCTCATGAAATGTAACTGCATGTGCGAAAAGATTCAAGTGTTTTACTTTCTCTACATAGTGTATAGAGAAGGTATTGTAATGCACCCAAAAAGTCGATACCGAGATTTCACCGCAAATACATGTTTTGACCCCCCTCTTAGTTAAAAAATCTGATTTGTTCCATTCACATGACTTTCTCTACAGCTCTGCGACACATTATTGTTAAAACTTATGCTAATCGAGAATAAATAGCAGAAATGGTCTTATTACTTGTTTCCATTTAAAAAGAAGGGAAACGGAGTACCATAGGCTAAAGTGACAGTCAAAAGTGAAGTTGCTTTGTTTGTATGGACACGAGTTGACCAATTCCTGTATAAGTACTTTAAAGCTGAAGTCAACAAGGAATATCTAAAAAATAATCATCTCTAGAAAAAAGGTAACATAAGCTGTGTTTTTAACGGAGATGTACGTGTCTTTGTCTCTCACTTACGGTTTACAGTTGTGCAAAATTCCAGAATAAAGATGGCTTCAGGGTCTATTCCGATAAAATTCAAAATATCCATGTTATCTCTTATTTAAATATCTTAAATATAAAATATTTTATTCAAAATCGTTAGAGGCATTTTTGAGAAAATAAAAATTTCTTGAAAATTTTCATGTCGCATCCTCGGAAGATACTGAACTTAAATATAAAGTTTGGTATTTAACGGAATTTTCGTTTTGAGCCCAACATCCACACACACAGACACTTTTCTAAAAATTTCAGGGGGTCCCAAAACATGCATTTGCGGTGAAATCTCGATATCTAATTTTTGGGTGCAATGCAATACCTACTCTATACACCATGTCGATAGTACGTGTAGAAAAAGTAACCTAATTTTCCAAATACAACTTTGCATTACTTGAAACTGTCACATGAAGGGATATCAATGCTGCCAATAGCTAAAGTAAAACTTTCCCATCAAAATAAAAACAAGACGTCCTCCCTGACACTAACAATTAGAAGGTTATTGTTGTTTTACCAACAATACACAGAATTGTTTCAGCAATGGTTTTACAATTAGCATACCGCTGTGAAAGTTATTCCAAAATGAGCGCGATATTTGAAATATTCTTATGTAATTAAAATATAAAAATGGAAGGAGTTATGAAAATCCCACTCGTGTGTTTTGTTGTGCCTGTGTAAGGTTGGCTGCATGAACGGAGTATTTTGTCAACACCGGCGGTAGAGAGCGGGTTTTTGCTCATTTACAAATCTGTTTTAGTGTTCGCGTAGGTAGAAATGTTGTGTTTCTTTATACTTTGTCTATTCTGTCGGTGATACCTTTAATATGTGCCAGAAATACTTAAGCTTTAGGATTGCGTGAGTTTATGATTTTACTTTCTCTAGCTCCGTATGTCAGTATTGTACTCCACCCAAATATTCCATGTCGAGATTTCACCGGAAATTGTTTTAGGACCCCCTAAATAAAAAAAAATCAGATACAGGTCCGTGTGTCTGTGGACAGCATAGCTCAAAAACGAAACAACGGACAAATACAAACTTGGTATTCAAGTTTATCTTCCAAGAATGCGACACGAAGATTTTTAAGACAATCCCCCCACTCTTAAGTACCCTTTACATGGAAAAAATTTCAAAAATTTTGTTTTTCTTAAAAATGGCTATAAGGATTTTAATTAAAATACCACATATTAAAGTCATATCTAGCACAAATAAAATGTGTATGTTGAATTTTCTTGGATAGTTTCTAAAGACCTGTTTATTCTGGATAAAATTTGCTAAATTTGGTACTACTAGTAAAGCGTAAGAGATAGACAAAAACTTAATATCCAAAAATGTAGATCTTTTTAAAATACACAAGTTAAGTCATATACAGTTTTTTCGTGGAGCTTACCGTTTTCGAGGTATTTCTTGTTATTAGATTCAATTGTGAAGTACTTATACTTTTCTCCGACGGAAGTGAAGCAAAGAAGCGATTTGCAATGACAATCGCATAACGACAGCTTTTAAAACATTTGACTATCACTTTAGCATAGTGCATTCCCTTAGTTCCATTCCACTTATTTGGAACTAAGTAATAAAATTCTGCTAATATTTATCTCGATTAGTATAGCGTTGAAAGAAGAATTATCTTTTGTAAGAAGTAGCTAGAGAAAGTCATTTGAGTGTAACACATGAGATTTTTGTTCTGAGATTTGTTAAGGTGGATGGCACGAGCATATGGTGGGTTCTGTTCGGACCAGTTCCTGATAGCTTCTCTAATCAAACACGGGAGGAGCCAGCTCTGCTCCAATTAAGTTGGTCAGCTTTTTCATTGCCCTAGCTTGTCTCTGTTCATTTGCTAAAACTGATGCAGTAAGTGACTTGGTGGGGTGAGGAGCCGTGCATCTTCTCATTTGGTGCACTTATCCCGGTTCTTGACCCCATTCTCTATTAATGAACAAGTGTATTTATTGCATAACAATATCTTACATAAACTTCAACAATCGCACGGGTCCACTCGTGCTTTTGTAATACACAATGAAAACCAATATTAAAACAACAGAGAATTAAAAGAGTAAACACGAAAATAAAAAGACAAAGTTATTCAAAGACAGCAATTTAAATTTACAGCACAGAGTACACCTTATTTAGAAGCACAAATGTAACCTCTTATAATAGATAAATACACTTAAAAGAAATATATACACCATATATAAAACCATACCACAACAATGACATAAGTATGACATAAAATATATGTATGTAAGACATTGTTGTCACTTTTGTTTAGTTGTTCGTATCCTCCCCCCTCTTCTCTATTGTCAACCTTCTCAGATCTCAGCTGTCTTGCCCGTCCACGTCTTCCGTGCCTGCCAGTAGCATCCAACATGCTTCTAGCTCTACATTCGCGGTGGTAAAGAATCGCGGTAAACGTTTTCCCGCCATTCCTCCGTACCCCTACATCTTGCCAAGACTCTTCCTCCTCGCAAATGGGACATCAGCAATGTTCGTGCTCCTAGTGTAATCCACGCGAGCCCCTCTCTAATGAGTTTGGTACCTGTTTTCATTTATTGCTCCATACCCCACTCCGATTTCAGCCCAGAAACCTTCTCCGTGCATTAGGCAATTATTTGCTGTGTGTCAATATCGCAGAGGCGGTTCTTAGTTTTTTTCAAATACTCCGCCTGTTTGCCTGCCCCGCCATCCAAATGTATCCCATACCAATGATTTCCAACCCTTTCTTGAATTTTGATGCCCACGTCAAATTACCTTCCATACGCAACTGTTCAGGGTGGCAGAGATTGGTTTCCCTGAACGGATCTCATCTTCTCTGATTTTGCACTCTGTCGTTTCACTATGCGCCCCCAGTTCCCTCGTTTACCACACCCAGAATCCCTTTCAAAACTTGGGTCCGTGTCAGCTTATTCTCACTGGTGCAATCTTCCCGGTTCAAATTCCCATTCCTCTATTTAGCTCTCATTTAGAACTTCAGAATATGGGATTTGGATATTCGAGTGTGGACATTAATTAATATTGGAACTTACTTTCTGACTAGCTTGAATACACAACTTTCTCAACCCACCCCACCGTTGTTTACTTTTGTATTGTTGTGCCAACCACACAGAGTAAATGAACTATGAACTTTCCGATAATCATGCTGGCAGCGAAAATGTTGTTCCCGTGCATTTCATTGGAGCTGCACAAAGTATGAGAACACGGTCAAATATTTAAACATCCTATGTGCTCCATTCTGACTTTAATCACATCCGTGTGACAAATTAATAAAAAAACTCTTATTCTTCGATCTTATTCTTCAGACACACACAGATACACACACAGCCACACACAGCCACACACAGCCACACACAGATACACACAGATACACACACAGATACACACAGATACACACAGATACACACACAGATACACACAGATACACACAGATACACACACAGATACACACACAGACACACACAGATACACACACAGATACACACACAGACACACACAGATACACACACAGATACACACACAGATACACACAGATACACACAGATACACACACAGATACACACAGATACACACAGATACACACAGATACACACAGATACACACAGATACACACAGATACACACAGATACACACAGATACACACAGATACACACAGATACACACAGATACACACACAGATACACACAGATACACACACAGATACACACACAGACACACACAGATACACACACAGATACACACACAGATACACACAGATACACACAGATACACACACAGATACACACAGATACACACAGATACACACAGATACACACACAGATACACACAGATACACACAGATACACACAGATACACACAGATACACACAGATACACACAGATACACACAGATACACACAGATACACACAGATACACACAGATACACACAGATACACACACAGATACACACACAGATACACACACAGATACACACACAGACACACACAGATACACACACAGATACACACAGATACACACAGATACACACACAGATACACACAGATACACACAGATACACACAGATACACACACAGATACACACAGATACACACAGATACACACAGATACACACAGATACACACAGATACACACAGATACACACAGATACACACAGATACACACAGATACACACACAGATACACACACAGATACACACAGATACACACACAGATACACACAGATACACACACAGATACACACAGATACACACACAGATACACACAGATACACACAGATACACACAGATACACACACAGATACACACAGATACACACAGATACACACAGATACACACACAGATACACACACAGATACACACACAGATACACACAGATACACACACAGATACACACAGATACACACAGATACACACACAGATACACACAGATACACACAGATACACACAGATACACACACAGATACACACAGATACACACAGATACACACAGATACACACAGATACACACACAGATACACACACAGACACACACAGATACACACAGATACACACACAGATACACACAGATACACACACAGATACACACAGATACACACAGATACACACACAGATACACACAGATACACACAGACACACACAGATACACACACAGATACACACACAGATACACACAGATACACACAGATACACACAGATACACACAGATACACACAGATACACACAGATACACACAGATACACACAGATACACACACAGATACACACAGATACACACACAGATACACACAGATACACACACAGATACACACAGATACACACAGATACACACACAGATACACACAGATACACACAGATACACACAGATACACACACAGATACACACACAGATACACACAGATACACACACAGATACACACAGATACACACAGATACACACACAGATACACACAGATACACACAGATACACACAGATACACACACAGATACACACAGATACACACAGATACACACAGATACACACAGATACACACAGATACACACAGATACACACAGATACACACAGATACACACACAGATACACACAGATACACACACAGATACACACAGATACACACAGATACACACACAGATACACACACAGATACACACAGATACACACAGATACACACACAGATACACACAGATACACACACAGATACACACACAGATACACACACAGATACACACACAGACACACACAGATACACACACAGATACACACACAGACACACACAGATACACACACAGATACACACACAGACACACACAGATACACACACAGATACACACAGATACACACAGATACACACACAGATACACACACAGATACACACACAGACACACACAGATACACACACAGATACACACACAGACACACACAGATACACACACAGATACACACAGATACACACAGATACACACACAGATACACACACAGACACACACAGATACACACAGATACACACACAGATACACACAGATACACACAGATACACACACAGATACACACACAGACACACACAGATACACACAGATACACACAGATACCCACACAGATACACACACAGATACACACAGATACACACAGATACACACAGATACACACAGATACACACACAGATACACACAGACACACACAGATACACACACAGATACACACACAGATACACACACAGACACACACAGATACACACTGATACCCACAGATACACACACAGACACACACAGATACACACAGATACACACAGCTACACACAGCCACACACAGATACACACAGATACACACAGCCACACACAGATACACACAGATACACACAGATACACACAGATACACACAGCCACACACAGCCACACACAGATACACACAGATACACACACAGATACACACAGATACACACAGATACACACAGATACACACAGATACACACAGATATACACAGATACACACAGATACACACAGATACACACAGATACACACAGATACACACAGATACACACACAGATACACACAGATACACACAGATACACACAGATACACACAGATACACACAGATACACACAGATACACACAGATACACACAGATACACACACAGATACACACAGATACACACAGCCACACACAGATACACACAGATACACACAGATACACACAGATACACACAGATACACACAGATACACAGAGATACACACAGATACACACAGATACACACAGCCACACACAGCCACACACAGCCACACACAGATACACACAGATATACACACAGATACACACAGATACACACAGATACACACAGATACACACAGATACACACAGATACACACAGATATACACAGATAC
The DNA here is from genome assembly GCA_030762935.1 of Hymenopus coronatus. Classification (NCBI taxonomy): domain Eukaryota; kingdom Metazoa; phylum Arthropoda; class Insecta; order Mantodea; family Hymenopodidae; genus Hymenopus; species Hymenopus coronatus. The sequence goes on along the minus strand of CM060886.1, from coordinate 142,715,974 downwards.
ACACAGCCACACACAGATACACACAGATACACACAGCCACACACAGCCACACACAGATACACACAGATACACACAGATACACACAGCCACACACAGATACACACAGATACACACAGATACACACAGCCACACACAGATACACACAGATACACACAGCCACACACAGATACACACAGATACACACACAGATACACACAGATACACACAGATACACACAGCCACACACAGCCACACACAGATACACACAGATACACACAGATACACACACAGATACACACAGATACACACCGACTCACACAGACACACACAGCCACACACAGATACACACAGACGCACAGACACACAAACACACACATACACACAAACACAGACATGCACATACACACACAGACACAGACACACACATACACACACAGACACACACATACACACATACACACGCAGACACACACACATACACACATACACACACAGACACACACATACACACGCAGACACACACACATACACACAGACACACACAGACACACACAGACACACACAGACACAGACATACACACAGACACACAGACACACAGACACACACAGACACCCACAGACACACACATACACACCGACACACACAGACACCCACAGACATACACACATACACACAGACACACACAAACATACACACAGACACACAGACACACACATACACACAGACACACACATACACACAGACACACACAGACACACACAGACACACACAGACGCACAGACACACACAGACACACACAGACACACACAGACACACACAGACACACATACACAAAAACACACAGACACACACAGACACACACAGACGCACAGACACACACAGACACAGAACAGACACACACAGACACACACAGACACAGACAGACATGCAAAGACACACACAGACACAGACAGACACACACATACACACAGACACACACAGACGCACAGACACACACAGACACAGACAGACACACACAGACACTGACAGACACACACAGACACTCACATACACACACAGACACACACAGGCACACACAGACACAGACAGACACACACAGACACTGACAGACACACACAGACACACACAGACGCACAGACACACACAGACACACAGACACACAGACACACATACACACAAACACACACAGACACAGATATACACACAGACACACACAGACACACACAGACACACATACACACAGTCACACACAGGCACAGATATACACAGACACACACATACACACAGAGGCACAGACATACACAGACACACACAGACACAGACACACACATACACACCTTCACACACAGGCACAGACATACACACAGACACAGACATACACACAGAGGCACACAGACACAGACTTACACACAGAGGCACACAGACAGACACAGACATACACACAGAGCCACACAGACACACACAGACACAGGCACAGACACACACGGACACACACAGGCACAGACACATACACACAGACACACACAGACACACAGACACACACAAACACACACAGGCACAGACATACACAGACATACACAGGCACAGACATACACACAGACACACACAGGCACAGACATACACACAGACACACAAAGGCACAGGCATACACAGGCACAGACATACACACAGACACACACAGGCTCAGACATACACACAGACACACACAGGCACATACATACACAGGCGCAGACATACACACAGACATACACACAAACACACACAGACACAGACATACACACAGACACACACAGGCACAGACAAACACACAGACACACACAGACACACACCGACACAGACATACACACAGACACACATATACACACAGACACACACAGGCACATACATACACACAGACAAACACAGACACAGACATGCACACAGACACACACAGACATATACAGACACACACAGGCACAGACATACAAACAGACACACACAGACATACACACAGACACACACATACACACAGACACACACATACACACAGACACAGACACAGACACACACAGACACACACAGATATATACACACAAGGACACAGACACACACATATATACACACAAGGACACAGACTCACACAGACACAGGCACACAGAGACACAGGCACAGACACACACAGACAGACACACTCAGACACAGGCACAGACACACACAGACACAGACACACACAGGCACACACAGATACAGACACACACAGGCACACACAGGCACAGACACACACAGACTCAGACACACACAGGCACACACAGATACAGACACACACAGACACAGGCACAGACACACAAAGTCACAGACACAGGCACAGACACACACAGACACAATCACAGACACATGCAGACACAGGATCAGACACACTGACACACACAAACACACACAGACACAATCACAGACACACAGACACACACAAACACACGCAGACACAATCACAGACACACGCAGACACAGGCACAGACACACGCAGACACAGGACCAGACACACTGACACACACAAACACTCACAGACACAGACACAGGCACAGACACAGGCACAGACACACACAGACACAGATACACACATACACAGGCACAGACACTCACAGACACAGGCTCAGACACACACTGACAAACACATGTACAGGCACAGACACACGCAGACACAGGCACAGACACACTGACACACACAAACACACAAAGACACAGACACAGGCACAGACACACACAGACTCAGATACACACAGACACAGGCACAGACACACACAGACACAGGCTCAGACACACACTGACACACACAGACACAGGCACAGACACAGTCACACGGAGACACAGACACAGACACAAACAGACACAGACAGACACAGACAATACACACAGACACAAGCACAGACACACACAGACACAGGTTCAGACACACACTGACACACACAGACACAGGCACAGACACAGTCACACGGAGACACAGACACAGACACAAACAGACACAGACAGACACAGGCACACACAGACACAGACACGGACACTCACAGACACAGATACAGACACAGACAATACACACAGACACAGGCACACACAGACACAGACAGACACAGACAATACACACAGACACAGACACGGACACTCACAGACACAGATACAGACACAGACAATACACACAGACACAGGCACACACAGACACAGATACAGACACAGACAATACACACAGACACGGACACTCACAGACACAGACTCAGACACAGACACACACAGACCTTGACACAGACTCAGACACACACAGACACAAACAGACACAGACAGACACAGGCACACACAGACACAGACACAGACACTCACAGACACAGATACAGACACAGACACACACAGACCTTGACACAGACTCAGACACACACAGACACAAACACACACAGACACACACAGACACAGACACAGTCACACAGACACACACAGCTAAAAAAAAGTAAATAAATAAGATATCAATGACACAGCTTCTTTTGATTTAGATAAGAAAATAATTCAGTAAGGATTAAAAAATGTCACTGTTCTTAGGTCTTATTATAGTTGATGGCTTGTGGTGATGTCAGGTTGGTGCTAGGAGGCCAGTGAGCTTTCTTAACAACTAGTTACTAAGGAGTTAGGTCTTATTATAGTTGATGGCTTGTGGTGATGTCAGGTTGGTGCTTGGAGGCCACTGAGCTTTCTTAACAACTAGTTGCTAAGGAGTTAGGTGTTATTATAGTTGATGGCTTGTGGTGATGTCAGGTTGGTGCTTGGAGGCCACTGAGCTTTCTTAACAACTAGTTGCTAAGGAGTTAGGTCTTATTATAGTTGATGGCTTGTGGTGATGTCAGGTTGGTGCTAGTAGGCCACTGAGCTTTCTTAACAACTAGTTGCTAAGGAGTTAGGTCTTATTATAGTTGATGGCTTGTGGTGATGTCAGGTTGGTGCTTGGAGGCCACTGAGCTTTCTTAACAACTAGTTGCTAAGGAGTTTATTATAGTTGATGGCTTGTGGTGATGTCAGGTTGGTGGTAGGAGGCCACTGAGCTTTCTTAACAACTAGTTGCTAAGGAGTTAGGTGTTATTATAGTTGATGGCTTGTGGTGATGTCAGGTTGGTGCTAGTAGGCCACTGAGCTTTCTTAACAACTAGTTGCTAAGGAGTTTATTATAGTTGATGGCTTGTGGTGATGTCAGGTTGGTGCTAGGAGGCCACTGAGCTTTCTTAACAACTAGTTGCTAAGGAGTTAGGTGTTATTATAGTTGATGGCTTGTGGTGATGTCAGGTTGGTGCTAGGAGGCCACTGAGCTTTCTTAACAACTAGTTGCTAAGGAGTTAGGTGTTATTATAGTTGATGGCTTGTGGTGATGTCAGGTTGGTGCTTGGAGGCCACTGAGCTTTCTTAACAACTAGTTGCTAAGGAGTTAGGTCTTATTATAGTTGATGGCTTGTGGTGATGTCAGGTTGGTGCTAGGAGGCCACTGAGCTTTCTTAACAACTAGTTGCTAAGGAGTTAGGTCTTATTATAGTTGATGGCTTGTGGTGATGTCAGGTTGGTGCTTGGAGGCCACTGAGCTTTCTTAACAACTAGTTGCTAAGGATTTTATGCTGTACATTCATTGACTGCTTGCGAGGATGTCATTTTGAATAGTATGGGTTAATTCAGACCTTTGTAACTCAATAGCTCACAAGCAGCTAACATTGCAAGTGAGTCAATTAGAGGCACTGATATTTGAGCACACACAGACACAGACACATGCACAGACACAGACACATGCACAGATACTTACTCACACGCACACACACAGACACACGCGCTCGCGCGAACCATTTTATAATTTTTTTTCAATACAAGGAACTCTAAAACATATATTTCCGGTGAAATGTCGGTGTCGAATTTATCGGCGAAATGCAATTCCTTCTCTATACATTATGTAGAGAAAATAACAACATATCTCATTCACTTTTACTTTCTCAACACGTATTCTATATATATATTAGATACATATCCGCGCGGGCATATGTGTGTATGTATGTGTGTGCGTGCGCGCGCGCGAGGGTGGGCAGCATAGCCCAAAACGAAAAGAGCGTTTAACACCAAATTTGGTATTTAAGATTCGTATCTTCCAAGGATGTGACCCGAAGATTTTCAAGAAAATCCCTCCACCCCAAACTATCCTTTACATGGAAAAAAATTCGGAAATTTTGATTTTCTCAAAAATGGCTGTAACGATTTTGATTAAAATAGCGTTTATTGGAGATATTTACATCCCAAATACAAATTATATCTTGAATTTTATAGGAATAGCCTCTGAGGAACTGTTCACTCTGGACGAGTTTGTTAGATCACACTATGCACTTCTGTTTACATTTGGCTGTTTTCAAGATATTCGTTGTTATTGGTTTCTATTTTAAAATACCGAAACTTTTTCGGATAGGAAGAGTCCGTTTCTCATTTGTTCTGCTCTTGGCCAAGCAAAGAAAACAAATTCAATGACAAACGCATAACGATAGCATTTAAAACATCTGACTATCGCTTTAGTATAGCGCATTCCCTTCTCCTTATAAAGAACTAAGTAGCTTATCTCGATTAGCATGGAGTAGAAAGAAAAAGAATCTTTTTACGCAGTTAGAGAAAGTCATGTGAGTGTAACCCAGCAGCTTTTGCCGTGATATCGTTCACTCTTTGTGGGAATGTGGAGCGAGATTGTGAAGTATTATAGACTTAAATGTGTATTGTTTAACGTATTCAACAAATAAACCATACTGAATTTTTCTGAAACGGCATATAAATCGAAAAAGTTTCAGTATATGCAAATTCTACGCGTAAATGAGTTCTTACATTTGTTCACGTAGCCACATAAATGGCGGAGTAGATATTATGCTGCAGCCGAGAATCAGGTGGCAAGATGGCGGCACAGCAACTGACTCACATGTTTCACCTCAAGGGGATCTCAAGTTATCCTGAGATGACAACCCTATTGGCGACTTCCAATGTTGTAAGTCCTTTAAGTCCCAGGATTCATAGCGTAGCCGACTATTATGGTCAAATGGTGTTGGTTTCATTGTTTTTTCACACAAGCCGTGTGTAGGACAGGAGTTGCATAGATAGAGTCAGACTGGAAAATTCCATGCTATAGCCGGGGTTTCATTAATTCTATACCAATTGGCCATAATAGTTGGCTATACTAGGAATCCTGGGACTTACAGTTTTTACAACATTGTAAGTCGCCATTGGGGTTGTCATCGCAGAACACCTTGTGGTTCACCGGGAAACATGCAAGTCAGTTGAGAAATTCAGTGCTATGCCATGGTAGCTCAGTGGTAGAGCGACGTTCAAATCCCGGCTATTACATTGTATTTTTCAGTCTCACTCTACCTATCCAACTCCCGTCCTACACACGGCTTGTGAAAAAACAATTATTTTAATGCCATATGTTTAGTATATTTTAACGACATACAAAATGTACATTGACTTTTCTGGGAGTAGCCCCTGAAGACCTCCTCGTTGATACTGGTAAGCCGTAAGAGAGAAAACAAAACGTACTACACAAAAAGTAGATCTTTTTAAAACTACAATTTCTGTCATATAAATATTGTTGCAGAATTAACCGTTTCTGAGATATTTCATATTTTAGATTAAGTTTCCCCAAAATTATACTTTTCTCAAGTGAGAACTGTCATACAAATAGAGGAAAATTTCAAGACATTACATAGCGAACAGCTCTTTAAAGTTTTGAACTCTTTACTCTATTGTATTCCTTTTAAAGCTATAAGAAAAGTGTAATAAAACAATTTCTGATAATGTTTATATTGATTAGCATGAAGTAAAATGTATATCTTGAATTTTCTGAGCATAGCCTATAACTTACTCTTTATCCTGATTGGCTTCTGCAAAACTGGTAACCTATAAGAGGTAGAGGAAAAGTTTCTACACAACAAATGTAGAGCTTTTTAAAGCTGACAATTTGTCATATACATTTTGTTTTAGAGTTGGCCGTTTCCGAGATATTCATAGTGTTTTGTTTAAATTTCCCAATATTTATACTTTTCTGAAATGAGGTGTATTATGCAAATGCAATAGAATTTCAGGCCATCATAGAGCGAATGGCTCTTTAAAATTTTGACTATCGCTTTAGCCTGTTGTATTCGTTTATTTGTTTTGAACCAATAAGAAATACGAGAGGTATCGAGAAAGTAACGAACGATTTGGCATAACTATATAATAACGAAGGATATCAACACAAAACTTTATTTACAAAGCTACACTACCTTACTCTATATCTAAACGTAATCTCCATTCTGTCAAGACATTTATTGTCACGTGATACCAGTTTTTGAACGCAGATGTTATACTCTTCCACCGCTAAAGATAGGAGCCACTATGAAATCTACATCGAATGGGAAACCTTTTCCACCCTGTATGATGACCAAAGTGGAACTTCGGTTTTTCTGAATTCTTTTATCAACATTTGCTTGCAACTGCTCCATAACGATTGATGAACTTCCACTCCGGTCTTTATCGTACACACTGTTATGTTCTTTCTTGATTACTCGTAAATTATGTGTCATTTCCTCACTGAAGACACGTTCATTGCATTATCATCATACACTTGTGTTATTTCCCTACAACATTCAATTGACCGATCATTTTTTGCATTCAAAAAAACAAATAGGTTCTTTGGAGGTAGAAAAGTATAACTTTGACATTGAAAAATTGGAATCACGTGACATAAATACCGGGACAGAATGCAGATTACGTTGAGAAATAGAATAAGGTAGTGCAACTTTGTAAATAAACGTTCATGATCATGTCTTTAGTTGTTATTATTATAACTATTATTATTATTATTATTATTATTATTTAACTTCATGACCCAACAGTCCACAAGAGACCTTGGCCTACCGCACGACCGCTGCACTCCCCATCTCGGCCCGAAAGCGTCATGAATGGGGTGCATTACTGGAGGGTGAGACGTGATCAGCGCCTCGAGCCCCTCTCCGCCGGTTGATGCGGTCTTCTCGACCTGGAGCCGCTACTTCTCAACAAGTAGTTCCTCAACTGGCCCCCAGGGACCTCACGAGACTGAGTGCTCCCCGGACCAGGTCTCCAGCGGGAGAGAAGTCCCCACGCCAGTATCGGGAATAAAATTCGTTATTTTTTAGTTATCCTATATCGTCATTATTTTCTGGATAACCCCGCTACATGATGTCTGTTAATGGTAGTCTTGATTAGCATGAAATAAAATAGAAGAATACGGTATTCTAAGATTAGCTATTTTTTTACAGAATATGTAGAGAAAGCCATGTCAATACAACAAATTAGATCTTTTAAAAATATTTCCATGTAGATGTGGTAGAAAATATTTTGTACTTAGGGAATGCACTGTATTAATATTTTATTAAGTATTTAATAGTCCTAGCGAACACTATGTTGCTTTAACCTTGTTGTACAGTTTCTCTCGTGAAGTGTTATATAGGATACAACACTAGTGATATACCAGGTAGAAGGGAACTCACTACATTCCTTCTAATATGTGCTTCATAGAAACACTACAAACAAAAAGGTCTAATGGCATTTTATTCTTTGATCAGCTGATTTCAAGAAAAAAAAAAAAAAAGGTATATTTTCTCCCAAATTGGATGAGCAATTGCACAAGATAATGGTTTGTTACTTGTAGAGTAACGTATTTTTGACAATAGTTTCGATAGGAATTATGGGACATCACACAGAGTTTCAAAATAATTAATCTCTTAAGATAATTAAAGGAACTTTCTGAGCAGCTTTTTCAGATGTGAAGTGACTCGGCAACGTTGCATTAATATTGGTCAGGTTTCTGAGCCAGCTTCTGGAGGTAAACACGTCGGTGGCTTGCAAACACGACACAGGGTGGTTTAATGTTTTGGGAGATGATGCAACTAGTATTCTGATTGGCCGACACTGCTGTGGTAGCAGTAATAAGACGTTTTCATTTACTAACCTATTGCAAGTGACACCCACACAACCTGCAGCGTTGCCAGCTTGTCTGTCTCTTGTTTTCGAAAAAGAAACTAAAATATCTAAGTAAGAGATTGTCAGAGACAAAAACGTAAGATACAAAATGTGTTCCAATGAGATCTATCACTGCTTTAACACATTGAAGCCTCTTTACTTGAAGGGCCAAGAAACCCAGGGTTTTTACGGCTACCTTGAGTTATTATTTAGTGTACATCTGCCAAAAAGAATAGAGATAAACTAAAAGTATGGCATTCAAGGATTTCTCAACAAGTAAGAAAATAGTCATAACTTCCGTATTAATATTTTATTTTAAATTTGCAACAAGTTGAAAAAATCTGCGTAAAGCAGGTTACAGTCCATTTATTGAAAGTTCTACCTCGGAATCGGAATTTCATTTGTATACTGAATTTGAGCTTCAGTTCACAGAAGTCGAGGAAAATGCAGCATTTTAATATTTAAGAACACAAAGGAAAATGGCGCGACTACCTGAGAGCAACCAATATTACTGTTGACTAAAGCAAAGACAGATGGCAGCACAAGCAAACGGTAACTCATGTATGTTCTGTGCCCAAGATCGTGGAATTGCGCTCGGGCGGGGCTCCAATGTGTTAAATTCAGATAATGCCTTACCTTCCACCTGGTATCTACACAACATTTTCTCTCAGTTAGCTTGGCTGCTGCTGCTGGTATTTTTAAGGTGGTGCTTTTAGTTATCTGTACATTATAAAATATATGAGCTGTGCCATGTTTGGAAGAGGTGAATGGCTTGAAAACAGCAGCACGAAATGTCCCGCATATCTTCATTACTGCACTAATTCTATTTCCCTGCAAGGTACAGATGTCAGCGCGTGTACCTCGACACCAGGGTCATTAACCTTCACTGTTGCTGTACACCTTCAGCCCCATATCTCTTACAAAATATAATTCTTTTTACTTTCTCTACACGTACTATGGACATAGAGAAGGTATTGTATTCCACCCAAAAATTCGATACCGAAATTTTACCGGAAATACGTGTTTTGGGACCCCCTGAATCCAATAAAAGTATTTTTAGAAAAATGTCCGTGTGTGTGTGTGTGTGTCTGTGTGTAGTATAGCCCAAAAACGAAATACTAAGGTTGATATCAAAGTTAACCAAGATCTTTTTGGTGGTGGGATTTTCTTGAAAAGCTTTGTGTTGCACTTTTTGAAGATGCTGAACTTAATTATAAAGTTTTCGATTTAACCGACCCTTCGTTTTTGAGTTATCTTGCACATAGACACACACATTAGCAGTTTTTTCTAAACATGCTCTTTTTACTTTCTCTACACGTACTATGTATATAGCGTATAGAGAAGGTATTGTAATACACCCAAAAATTCCATATTGAGATTTCACCGGAAATATGTGTTTTGCGTTCCCCTGAACCCCCCCAAAAAAGCATTTTTAGAAAAATGTCCGTGTGTGTATCTGTGGGTGTGTGTGTTTGTTATCTTCCAAGGATGTGACACGAACAGTTTCAAGAAAATCCGAACAACTTTTTAAATGAAACATTTAAAAAAAAAATGATCTTCTCAAATATGGCTCTAACGATTTTGATTACAATGCCTTGTGTTTAAGAATAGCTTGTGAAGACCTCTCCATTCTGGTTGATACCTGGCAAACCGCAAGAGACATGCAGATCTCACCAAAACACGCAAATTGTGTCATATACTAACATCTTCCTGTAGAGTTAACCGTTTTCAAGATATTCCGGATTATTGTTTTACATTTTAAAACTTTCTCAAACGGAAGACATCTTTCTTCTCGTTTGTTTACTCCTGGCAAGCAAAGAAATTGGAATTTGGATTGTTTGAAATAGCGATGGAGTTTTAAAGAAGGATACTATCACTTTAGCCTGTGCATTTTGTTTCACCTCTTCTTACAAGAAAGGAAGTTATAAGACTCGTGTGTTTAGCATGAGGCAGATAACAGCTAATGTTTCCCAAACAGCTAGAGGACATCTTGGGAACATATCTCCTTTCTACTTACAAGGGACCAATTTCTGCTAATGTTTATCTCCATTAGCATGATACAAATAGAAGCATGAGCTTTTTAACAATAATTTGCTGCAGACATGTAGAGAAAGTCATGTGAATGCAACACATCACATTTTTGGGGGGTGAAATGCAATACCTTCTCTAGCAACGTACTTTGTACTGAGCAGATAAAGAAAAAATCTGATGCGTTCCATTCACATGACTTTCTCTACATCTATGTAGCAAATTATTGTTAAAAGGGTTATGCTTCTATTCACTTCATGCTAATGGAGAAAACATTAACAGAACTAGTCTTATTACTTGCTTCCTTGTAAGTAGAAGGGAAATAAGGGAGTAGCATAGGTTAAAGTGATAGTCAGAAGCTGGTTGCCATGTGAGTAAAGTTCCTTTGTTTGTATGGATAGAAGTTGACAAATTCCTGTATGAGAAAAGTTTTTCAAAGCTGAAACCAAAGACAAGGAATATGTCAAAAAACGACCAACTCCACTAAAAAAATGTATATAACAAATTGTGTGTTTTAACGCGCCATACGTTTCTTTTGTGTAGTAAGGTTTAGCAAACTTCCGTAACATTCATGCACAATAAAGATGTCTTCACAAGCTATTCTAACATATACATTGTATGTGCCAATGAAATATCTACATTATTTTAATCAAAATCATTAGAGCCATTTTTGAAAAAACAACAATTTTCGAAAACTTTTCCATGTAAAGGGTTGAGAAAATTTCTTGACGATCTTCATGTCGCATTTTTGGGAGATACTGAACTTAAAAACCAAGTTTGGTATTTAATGGACCTTTCGTTTTTGAGCTATGTTGTCCAGTCACACACCCGGACATTTTTGGGTGTAATACAATACCTTCTCTATACACTATGTGCATAGTACGTGTAGAGAAAGTGACAAGTATAGATAAAGATTCCATGTGGCACCAAGAATAACTTGTTACAGAGCTGTAGAGAAAGTCATGTGAATGAAACACAACAGATTTTTTGGAGGGGTGAAATTCAATAACTTCTCTAGCAACGCACTCTGTGCTAAGCAGATGAAGTAAACATTGAGAATGTCAATTATCTGATTTTAAAATTCGAAATTCTTCTTTAACCCTCAAACATTCACTGCAGTTAGCTTCTATTATTGCTTTTTATTCAGCAAGTGTGGGAGACAAAGCAATAAGATCAAAACTGGACAACCGCTGGGATGGGTCAATATTATCTGCAGAGACCTCCCCAAATTTGCGTGTGTGGGCGCTGGACCGCCTGCACCGTTCCCTCAGCTCATTAATCATCAGCTTCCAGGAACTACCCCCACAGTTCCGCTTAAAGGGAAGTTTTGTGTGGGACGTGAGTTTTCGAATACTTTCCTACTCCAGAACTGCATGTTGTAGAATTCTTGCGAGTAACAGCTTGCGTTATATTGAAACCTGGTTCCAGGAAGCCTGCTCACATAATGGGTGTAAAACCTCTAATATAGTTCACACGATTTTCGCTAAGCGCTATCGGTTATTACTTTTTCAACTTACTGTACAGTATATGGGCAGAAAATGTGTTGCACCCCACCCGAAGATTCGATACCGAAATTTCACTGGACATACAAGTTTTAGGGTCTCCTGTATCGAAATAAAGCATTTTACGTTTTCTAGCACGTATGTAAATTTCATATAGACAAGGTATTCTACGAGGGCCGTTTTTTTTCAACCTCTGATAGGCTATGAATAAAAGAGAAGTTCATAGAAAACAATTATTTTAATACTAGAAGTTTTGTACACTTATGGTTACTTTTCAACATAATCACCGAAAATATTGAGACATTTATTGTACCTGCTTTGCAATACCTGCTTCAAAAATTGTTGCCGCCAATGTTGCAGCCCGGAACCACTATCAATGCAGCTGTTTATTGTGAAATTTTAGCACGTTTGCGAAGAGCCATTCAAAACAAACGAAGAGGAATGCTGACTTCAGGAATTGTGTTGCTCCATGACAACGCTCGTCCACACACTGCTGGCACAACCCATCGGCTCCTTGAACAATTTCAATGGGACTTTTTCGATCATCCGCCGTACAGTCCTGACCTGACACCCAGCGACTTTCACCTTTTCCCTGAACTGAAGACGTGGTTAAGAGGGCAGCTCTTTCAAACGAACGAAGATTTTCAAAACAACGTCAATACTCATTTGAAATCATTGGCGACAACATTTTTTGAAGCGGGTATTGCAAAGCTTGTGCACAGGTACGATAAATGTCTCAATCTTTTCGGTGATTATGTTGAAAAGTAACCTTAAGTGCACAAAACTTTTCGTAATAAAATAATTGTTTTCTATGAACTTCTCTTTTATCTATAGCCTATCAGAGGTTAAAAAAAACGGCTCTCGTATATAAGAATAATTTATTGAGGAATAAGTAGAGCAAGTATTGCGAAGGTAACGTATTATGAGTAATCAGTGTGTGTTTGCGTCTATTTCTCCGAATTCCAATAATGCAGCACACAATATGCTGGCATTTGTTATGAACGTGGACAAAACAAGCGAACCGAAATTTAAGATGATAGAACAGCGCCACATCTGTCACGGAGTACTGTCAGAAACATTCTGTCAGTCTGCAATGACAAAGTTATGACGCAACGCTATCATTTGTTTTTACGCTTTCTGCGTCCAACAAATTGCGTCACGCAAACTAATGTAATTTTTGTCCCTAAATACAATTTTTTCATCAACAAGGTGCTAATTTTGATCTCTGTGTCAAATTTGTTTCATATAAGAATTAAATAACATGGACTTTTTCTTTCTCTATCGCGTGCAGTGTACATAGTGAGTGGAGAACGTATTGCATTCCACGGAAATATTTGATACCGAGATTTCATTTGGTGGACTCTTAATTCTCCCCCTCCCCAAAAACTGTTTCGATAAAGTAAGTAAAACCCGATTAAAGGGTTAAACGCCTCATTTAGTAAATAAGTTCAGCAGCAACACAAACCTTTTCAGGAAAATACAACCCACACAAACTACCCTTTCCATTGAACATTTTTTTTTTAATGTTCAACTGTATATAACTTTTTACTTTCTCTACACGTACTATGTACATAATGTATAGATAAGGTATTGTATTGCACCCAAAAATTCGATACCGAGATATTCCAGGAAATACATATTTTGGTTCTCCCTGAATACAAAAAAAAAGTAATTTTAGAAAAAGTTCCGTGTGTGTTTGTATTTGTGTCTGTGGACAGCACAGCTCAAAAACGAAAGACCGTTAAATATCAAAGTTAGTATTTAAGCTTGGTATCTTCCATGGATGCGACCCGAAGATGCGACCCCTAACTACCTTTTACATAGAAAATGTTGATTTTCTCAATAAAAGCTCTAATGGTTTTGATCAAAATATTATATATTTAAGGTATTTACATGACAAACAAAATGTATATTTTGAGTTTTCTGGGAATAGCTTTTGAAGACATCTTTATTCTAAATGCATTTTGAGGAATTTTGCATAACTGGTAAACCCCAAGAGATAGACAAAATCTTACTATATAAAATTTTAGAGCTCGTTAAAACACACAATTTATGTTATAAACATTTTTTACGTGGAGTTGGCTGTTTTTGAGATATTCCTTGTTAATGGTTTCAGCTTTAAAATTATTATACTTTTCTCATACGGGACTTGGTCAATACAAAGAAAGACACTTTAATCACATAACAACTAGCTTTTAAAATAGTTGACCATCACTTTAGCCTAGTGCATTCTCTTATTTCCCTTCTAATTACAAGAAAGTAGTTAAAAATATCATTTCTGCTAATATTTTCTCGATTAGCATGAACAAATGGAAGAATAAGCTTTTTAACAACAATTTGTTGCAGAGAATGTAATGTGAATGGGACACATCAGATGTTTTATTAAAATACCACACATGCACAGGGTGGGCCACTTAACTTGGGACTGTAACATAAACTGAATGTTGTAGAAAGAAACGTCTCCAATAAAAGTTGCTTCATATAATGGGGAAAAGCAAATGTAATTTGTGGGGTTTTAATTGGAGAAGGTTTGGATGGTAATTTGAGGATTGAGGTGCATTTTTTAAATGAGAACCAACATTTTTATCTTTTCCCTTATTCCTAATTAAAAAATAAAGAACTTGGGTAAACCATTTTCCTGCACATTTTCTAAAATGTTCGCCATTTAAAGTGCGTGGGTGTGCATTTTGTTTGATAGGTGAGGGCGTTTTCTATTGATCTCCCCGTTCAGTCGCTGAATTAACGATACATAATACTCTGCATTTATCGTTCTCTCATTGTGCAAGTAATCAGTGAAGATGGTTCCGCGCGCATTCCAAAAAACTGATGCCATCAGCTTGTCTGCAGATTTCTTCTTCTAACCGGTTCGTCTTTTAAAAACCCACTAGTTTTGTCTCTGGAGTGTGTCCATGTTTAATCCACGGATATATATCGATGCAGGATATCGTTAGGATTGCGACGAAAAAATGCCAAGTCACCTTGAAAATCGATCACAAGATTGCATTTATTCTTCATTGAGAGCATAAATATCTTGCCGAGACCTTTATGAATCCTAATTTTTGGTACAAAATTGAGGACACTGTACCTTGTGATATGCCTGTGGCCTCTACCATTTCGCGAACTTTGATTCGTCGATCAATCAAAATAATTTCGGAGGAAGTAATTTGTGGATGTACGGCCACGTTTAAATTCATTTATCCAATTGTAAATTGTTACAAACGCAGGAGCAGATGTGCCATGAACTTCAACCAACTCGGCTTTTATCTCTTTCGGTGTTAAGCCCTTAAATAGAAGTGTTAAATCACCGCAATAAACTCGATTTTTCATCTTTCTAAATAAGCGAAGATTGTTAATTCAATCGCCTATGGCAACGAAACCACGTGATAGAAACTTTAACTGACATCTAGTAAGAGATAGCGGTTACTAAATACCAAATTATTATTTGTGGGGTTTTCTAACGCCTTATTAAACGTCCCTATTATACGTAAGTTTCAATATTAAAGTGATACTATTTTTCCCCGTCTTCTAGATCCTACCACTTGCTGTGGGTCAGTGAAGTGTTCCATTTTTACACCGGTGCTATTTTCTGACATCTCCTATTGGTTCTAGCAGTAAACATTACATGTGCTGTACTGAGTTTCGTCTCAACATTGTAATTCCAAATGTAAAATAGGCAGTTCTATTTGCCAGATAAAAATCCTTACATCACAAATAGAAATTAATTTTCGAGGACTAGTTTTTGGTGTTCTTCACTTTGGCGTACCTATGAACTGAAAGAAACAGATAAGCCATTACCACACGCGACAATTCCCAAAGCATTTTCTGCGTAGTTAACCATTTCCGAGATATTATTTTTGTTTAACCAGGTAGGTCATATTTTGGACGATGTGTGCTCAAGGAGCTTAGAGTTATTGGACATCCGTCTTCTCAAACTAAGGGAAAACACAAAAGAGAAAGTGAAGTGTTGCATTCACATTACTTTCTCTTCTTGTTCTGCTCACAAACATTCTTTCAATTGTTCTGTCTACATCATGCTAAACATTAACAAAATTGATCTTACTAGTTAGTTCCTTGTAAGCGGAAGGCAAATCTTTTAAAATCCCATCAATAAACGTACAATTGAAACCAATAACAATGAATATCTCGGAAACGGTCAACTCGGCAACAAAAATATAGGACATAAATTGCGTGTTTTAACGATATCTACTATTTTGTACAGTTCATTTTTCCGTATCTCTTACGATTTTCCAGTTATGTAACTTTCAGGGAAATTCGTCCAGAATGAACAGACCTTCAGAAGTTATTCCCAAGATACATTTTATATGTCGTGTAACTACCTTTAATATACGGTATTTTAATTGAAATCCTTAGTCATTTTCAGAAAAGCGAAATTTTCAAAACTTTCTCCATGTTGAGTGTAGTTTGTGATTTTGTTGAAAATCTTCGTGTCACATCCTTGGAAGATACCAAACTTAAATAACAAGTTTTTGAGCTATGGTGTCCACAGTCCTGTTTCTAAAAATGCGTTTTTGGTCTCAGGGGGCCTCAAAACATATATTTGCGGTGCATTCTCGGTGTGTAATTACACTACGTACATAATAGTATAGGGAGAGTAAAAGTCTTATCCAAGAAGCCGACCCACACTGACAGACACGCTTTCATGCACTATAGAGGCGGGCAAACATTCTTTGTTATTGGTTTAAATTTTGCAATGGTTATACTTCACTTCTTCTTTTTTAGTGTTTTGCTGCTGGCCATGCAAAGAGAAAGGAATTCCATTGTCATCAGAGCGACTATCAGCTCTAAACCCATTATTTCTCTTGTACGTATATAAAAATAGAGAATAAGAGTATTTTCGTCAATGGGCAAACTTGGAGTAGAGAGAAGAAGAATCTAAAGTGTTGCATTCAATGATGTCCTCCAGCTGTTTTGTAAACAAACCTTTTATTCAAAAGATTAATCTTTTAGGTGCATGATGCTAATCAAGATAAACATAAATAGAATTACTCTTATTGCTTGTAACCAGAAGGGAAATAAAATGCAGAGGCTAAAGCGAAAGTCTCGTCTTTTCAATGCAGTCGCTATGTGAAACAAGTCCATCTCTTTTCTTGCCAGGAGTAAACAAACGAGGAGAAAAGTCCAAGGGATTTAAAACTGATACCAATATATCTCAAAAACAATTAATTTAATGAAATGAACACTTTTTACTTTCTCCATACGCACTATGTACATAGTGTATAGAGAAAGTATTGCACTCCACCAAAAAATTCGATACCGAAATTTCACCGGAAATATATGTTTTAGGGACCCCAATATCCAAAAAAAAGCATTTTCACAAAAATGTCCGCGCGCGTGTGTGTGTCCGTGTGTCCGTGTGTCCGTGTGCCTGTGAACACGATAACTCAAAATAGAAAAATCGGTAAAATACAAACTTGGTATTTAAATTTAGTATCTTCTAGGGATGCGACACGAAGATTTTGAGAAAAATCGCCCCACCCCCAACTACCCTTTACATGGAACTTCTTTCGAAAATTTTGATTTTCTCAAAAATGGCTCTAACGATTTTGATTAAAATCTCGTATATTAAACATATTTACCTGACAAATCAAATGTATATCTTGAATTTTCTGGGAATAGTCTCTTAAAAGTAGTTATTCTGGATGAATTTTACTAAATTTTGAATAACTGCTAAACCGTAAGAGATGGATAAAAACTTACTATAAAAAATGTAGAGCACATTAAAACAGACAATTTATGTTATATACATTTTTTTCGTGGAGTTCGTCGTTTTTCTGACATTCCCTATTTTTGGTTTCGGCTATGAAAAACGTATACTTTTCTCATACAGGAACTTGTCAAGTCCTATCCATATAGACAAAGGAACTTCATTGACATAGCAACCAGCTTTTGACTATCACTTTAACCTACGGTTGTCCCTTATTTCGCTCCTACTTACAAGGAATTGAGTAATTAGACTATTTCTGCTATTTTTTTCTGATTAGCATAAAGTATATAGAAGTATAAGCTTTTTAAGAATTGTTTGTTGCAGGGATATGGAGAAAGTCATGTGAATGGTACACATCAGATTTTTGTATATCATATTTGAGAAAATCCAAATATTGCATGCAAATGTTAGTTAGGGGTGGGGGCATTTTCTTGAAAATTTTCGTGTCACATCCTTGGAAAATACTCAACTTAAATATAACTTTGGCATTTAACCGACTTAACATTTTTTAGCTATGCTGCGCACAGACACAACGTGGACATGTTTCTAAAAATGCATTTTTTGGAATCAGGGGGTCTCAAAACATGTATTTCCAGTGAAATCTAGGTACAGAATTTTTGATTGATTACAATGTCTTCTGTATAAACTATGCACACAGCCCGTGTAGAGGAAGTAAAAATCTTTTGAAAGAATAAATTGTGTGAGAATAGCTAGGGGAATGGAATACACTAGATGCTCTTAGTAACGTCTGCAAAACAGTGTTCCGCATTCTGTTCCTCAGTCGCCTGTCTTTACTTTATAATTTGCTATGCAACAATTAGCTTATATAGTGTTTACATAAGGGCACCAGTACATGTTTAGCGCACGATTTGTAACAGGCGACGTTGTGCTTTGGAAGTGAACTATAATAACGTATTACAATACATGTTTGCTTTTTCCACCACGTATGTACAATAGCATTGTAACCCATATACAATTCGATACCGTGAATTTCAACAGAAATAGACCAACAACAAAATCTAATGTGTTCCGTTCACCTAACTTTCTCTTTATCTCCATAACAAATTATTGTTAATAGGCTTATTCTATCTATTCCATGATAATCGAGATAAACGCCAGTAGAAACGGTCTTATTACTACTTAGTTCTTTGTAAGTAGAAGGGAAATAAGGGAATACACTAGGCTAAGACGACGGTCAAATGTTTTAAAATGTGGTTGCTATGGGATTGAAATCCGTTTCTTTGCGTGGCCAGGAGTTGAAAAGTTCCTGTATCAGAAAAGTTTAAGTATTTAAAACTGAAACCAATAACAAGGAATATTTTGGAAACGGTCAACTCCAGGAAAAAAAATTATATGACAAACGGTGTGTTTTAAAGAGCTCTACATTTTTTGTTGAGTAAGCTTTTGTTTCTCTGTTACCATTTACCAGTTCTGCAAAATTCAGAATTGTTCATCCAGAATGAACTGATCTTCAGAGGTTATTCCCATGAAATTAAACATTCATATTTTATTTGTCGTGTAAATATCTTAAATATAAGAGATTTTAATCAAAACCGTTAGAGCAATTTTGAGAAAATCAACATTTTCGAAATCTTTTCCATGTAAAGGGTAGTTGAGAGTGGGGGGATTTTCTTTAAAATCTTCGTGTCGCATCCTTGGGAGATGCTGCACTTAGATATCAAGTTTGGTATTTAGCGGACCTTTTGTTGTTGAGGTATCTGCCCACAGACACACACGGGCCTTTTTCTAAAAATTCATTTTGAATACCGGGGAACTAACACATGTATTTCGGTGAAATCTGATATCGAATTTTTGGGTGCAACCTAAAACAAGTAAACAGCATCGAGACTGTTCTTTCTTTATTTTTCTCTACAAGCAAAGCGTCTCTTTATTTTCTATTTATCTATATATATCCGGAATTTCCTTTTTATCTATATATTCTAACCTATTTCTCACTGACTTCCAAAAACCTTTTCCCTATTCTTCTCCTCTCCCTTCCTCCCCATTTTCGCTAGCAGCTCTTCTCTACTTCATACAGACCTTTAGCAGGTTCTCATCTTCGCTCTCATACCCTCTCTAGAATCACACCACTTTCTTCTGATCTTGCAACATTGCTTCCCCTTTTGAGCCCTAAAATCTCTTTACTGTGCTTCTGGGTAATACATACATACTGCATTTAAAAAGTTGCCAGAATGTGTAAATAGGATAGAAACAAGGCAATTTCTACAATATTTCCTTCTAAAGAGCTCCCTTCCATTTTTAGTGGCCTTGTCACATGCACAGCAACTTCTCAGTGCTCGAAAACCTTGATTGAAACGTTGATACACCTGAGTTTTGTTCACCATCATCTGAGGCAGATTTGTTTAACGAAACACAAACCTTTATGTTCGAACATTGCTCCGTTGCCAACCAAAGACACCAACCATCATTGGGAGGAAATTGACGTGAAATGTCGTCATGGACGTTACCAACACCTAAAAATAAAATGTCCTTTATTTTCGAATAGATTAAAGAGAAAATAAACGATATCGGGGTCTTATGGATCTAGGGTTTTATACGAGGGCCATTTTTTTTCAACCTCCGATAGGCTATAAATAAAAGACAAATTCATAAAAAACAATTATTTTATTACTAAAAGTTTTGTACACTTGTGGTTACTTTTCAACATAATCACCGAAAAGATTGAGACATTTATCGTACCTGTGCACAAGCTTTGCAATACCCGCTTCAAAAAATGTTGCCGCCAATGATTTCAAATGAGCATTGACGTTGTTTTGAAGATCTTCGTACTTTACGACGTTTGCGGAGAGCCATTCAAAACAAACGAAGAGGAATGCTGACTTCAGGAATTGTGTTGATCCATGACAACGTTCGTCCACACACTGCTGGCACAACCCATCGGCTCCTTGAACCATTTCAATGGGAAATTTTCGATTATCCGCCGTACAGTCTTGACCTGGCACCCTGCGACTTTCACGTTTTCCCTGAACTGAAGACGTGGCTAGGAGATCAGCACTATCAAACGAAGGAAGATCTTCAAAACAACGACCCTCGTGTATATATATATATGAGTGTGTGGCGCGAATGCCCTAAAGAATAAATTACGTAGGACACCATTATCACAAGTTTGAATAAAACTGTATTACAAAAGCTGCGGCCATTCTGTACTTGAACTGATCCAACTTTTACAACTACAGGGTATCAAATCCAAGCGTCAAAAAGGATATAGTTTTGTAACTTGAGCATCTACAGCTGTTGACAAACATGGTGAAATGAAATATAGATTTTTGTTGTGTCTCAACACAGCCATGTGTTTGCCATCAAATTTGACCCAGAGAACTACTGACCCTCCGAACTGGAACACAAGTTACTAGACATGTAATACGAGAACAGCATGTTTTGTTGCCTCAGGAACCACCTGCACATGTGCATTTGTGGCTGTATTTCCCCAGTTCCATGCCGAGGTTATCTGGAATTGAACACTTTAAGAGGAGTCGAAATGGTGTTTCCTTTCCATTTTAATGTTTTAAGTGAATATCAATATTTCAGATCTCCCGTTAAATTTGGTATGCCCTTCATAGAGATATTGTAAACAGTTTAAAAATATTGTTGAAAACAATGCTGCGTAGTGGTTTTTAGAACATGTTGGCAAAACAACAATAATTTCCTAATTATTAGTGTTAGAGAAGAGATCTTTGTTTTTTTGATGGGAAAGTTTTACTTTGGCATCCCGCTCATGTTGTCTTCATGTGAGGTTTCGAACTAATGCAATGTTGTGTTTTTTGAAAGTTAGGTTACACTTTTTACTTTCTCTATACGTACTATGTACATAGTGTATACAGAAGGTATTGTATTGCATCCAAAATTCGATACCGCGTTTTCACCAGAAATATATGTTTTGGGCCCGCTGAATCTAAAAAAAAAGTTTTTTTTTACTTTCTCTACATGTTCTATGTACATAGTGTATAGAGAAGGTATTGTATTGCATCCAAAATTCGATACCGCGTTTTCACCGGAAATATATGTTTTCGGTCCCCTTGAATCCAGAAAAAGGAGTTTCAGAAAAAGGTGTGCGTGTGTGTGTCTGTGTGTGTCTGTGCACAGCATAGCCCAAAAACGAAAAGACGGTTGAATACCAAACTTGGTATTTAAGTTTGCTATCTTCCAAGGATGCGACACGAAGATATTCAAGAAAATCCCCCAACCCCCAACTATTCTTTACATGAAACTGTTTTTGAAAATGTTTATATTCTAACTAACGATTTTGATTAAAATATCGTATATTAAAGATATTTACCTCGCAAATAAAATGTATGTTTTGAATTTTCTGGGAATAGCCTCCGAAGACTACTTTATGCTGGATCAATTTTATCGAATTTTGTATTACTGCTAAACCATAAGAAAAGAACAAAAATTTACCTCAGAAAAAATGTAGAGCACTTTAGAACACACAATTCATGTTATATACATTTTTTTTCGTGGAGTTGATCGTTCTTTTTTTTTTTTTTTTTTTTTTTTTTTTTTTTTTTTTTTTTTTTTTTTTTTTTTTAGATATTCCTTGCTTTTGGTTTCAGCTGTGAAATACTTACACTTTTCTTATAAGGGAATTTGTCAGCACCTGTCCATACAAACAAAGGAGCTTCAGTCACATAGCAACCCGCCTTTGACTATCACTTTAACCTATGGTACTGCCTTATTTCTCTCCTACTTACAAGGAAGCAACTAATAAAACTATTTCTGCTATTTTTTTCTCGATTAGTATGAAGTAAAGAGAAGCAAACGCTTTTTAACATTACTTTTTGCTCTACATTTTCTGTTAACTAAGATTTTGGCTATGTGTCAGTTATGCCAACTTCCGTAAAATTCATCCAAATAAAGTAGTCTTGAGAGTCTATTCCCAGAAAACTCAAGATATACATTTTGTTTGTCAATTAAATATTTTAATGTAAGATAAAGTAAACAAAATCGTTAGGGCCATTTTTGAGAAAACCAAATTTTCGAAAATTGTTCCTTGTAAGGGATAGTTTGGGGAGGGGGATTTAGAAAATCTTCGTGTCACATCTTTGGAAGATAGTGAACTTAAATACCAAGTTTGGTATTTAACGGAATTTTCGTTCTTAAGCTATGCTGTCCACAAGCACACACACGCACGCACACATATATCTTTTTCCAAAAACACTTTTTTTTTTATTCAGGGAGACCCAATTTCGATATTGAATATTTGTATGCAATACAATACCTTCTCTATACACTATGTACATAGAACATGTAGAGAAAGTAAAAAAAATACTTTTTTTTTAGATTCAGCGGGCCCAAAACATGTATTTCCGGCTCAATCTCGGTATCGAATTTAGGGTGCAATACAATATCTTCTCTATACATTATGTACTTAGAACGTGAAGGGAAAGGAAAAATGGACGCTCTTTAGCTGCTAGTTCTTAGCGTACCAATCATATTGGACGTGAAAGATCGCTTAATTTTACTCGAAAGGCCTTTGTTCTTTTACGTGTGGTAAACCTACGACACGGGACTAACGGTTTTACTTCCCTTCCGAAGGAAGTCATGCTAAGGATTTTTATGTCCAAAAAGAATCAGTCGTCCTCTGCCGGGTTTGGACCCGCAACCTTTGGTATATGAAGTTAGCATGGTAACCATTACACCATGGAGGGTCACTGAAAGGCCGGGATGTTTCTAAGAACAAGTAAAGAAATCCGAAGGGAAATCCCACAGGTTACCAAAAGGGTAGGAAGAAAATAAATGAAGGCAAGAAACTTCTCCAGGAAATTATTTCATGGAGCAGGGCAACTTTATTGACGTGTAAGCACATACGAGGACCTTTTTCTTTTTTTTTTTCTTTTTTTTTAACTTCCGATAGGCTAAAGGTTGAGACATTTATGGTACCTGTGCACAAGCTTTACAATACCCGCTTCAAAAAATGTTGCCACCAGTGATTTCAAATGAGCATTGAAGATCTTGGTTGGTTTGAAAGTGCTGCCCTCCTCTTCAGTTCAGGGAAAAGGTGAAAGTCTCTGGGTGCCAAGTCAGAACTGTACGGCGGATGATCGAAAATGTACCATTGAAATTGTTCAAGGAGCCGATGGGTTGTGCCAGCAATGTGTGGACGAGCGTTGTCATGGATCAACACAATTCCTGAAGTCAGCATTCCTCTTCGGTTGTTTTAAATGGCTCTTCGCAAACGTCATAAAGTTTCGCAATAAACAGTTGCATTGATAGTGGTTCCGGGCTGCATCATTGGTGGCAAAAATTTTTGAAGCGGGTATTGCAAAGCTTGTGCACAGGTACGATAAATGTCTCAATCTTTTTGGTGATTATGTTGAAAAGTAACCATAAATGTACAGAACATTTAGTAATAAAATAATTGTTTTTTATGAACTTGTCTTTTATTTATAGCCTATCTGAGGTTGAAGAAAAAACGACCCTCCTATAACAATGCTCTTTGATTCCAAAAGTTTGTTCCTCGTTTTTACATTTATTGATCTTTATGCATCTTTTTAGTTTGAAAAAGTAACAGGGCATCACACAGCATCTAAAAATTTTTTTACAATAAATAGAGACATATTTAAAAATATTCTTATGCGCTCCATTCACATGAGTTTTGCTGCATCTCTATAACAAATTATTTTTAGTAAATTTATTCTTTCTATGTACGTCAGATAACCATTAGCACAAATGGTCCTATTATTTAGTTCCTTACAAATACAAGGGAATACACCGACAGTCAAATATGGTATAGAAATCCATTTCTGTGTATGGCCACGACAAATTCCTGAATGAGAAAAGTATAATTATTATAACTCTGAAATCAATAACAAGGAATGTTTCAAAAAATGTATGTAGCATAGATTGTGTGTTTTAACACGCTCTACATTTTTTGTGCAGTAAGCTTTTACTATCTCTTATGGTTTACCAGTTATGCAAAATTCTGCAAAAGTCGTCCAGAATAAAGATGTCTTCAGAAGCTATGCCCAGAAAATTCAAGATATACATTTTATTTGTCAGGTAAATATCTTTAACATACGATATTTTAATCAAAATCGTTACAGCCATTTTTGAGAAATTCAAGGTTTGCTCACAATAGAACAAAAACAGCGTCGTGAGGATTCAGTCGAGTGTTTGGGAAAGTTTCGCTGCAATAAAGCTGAGCTTTTGCCTCGATTTATAACAACTGAGACGACGGAGCAATCAAATAAGGGGATTGGAAGGGGAGAATCGGCTCCAAAAAAAGCGAAGACAGGCAAGCTCATGGCGTCAATTTTCTGGGACGCATGCTGGATACTTGTCATTGATTATCTCAAATAAAAAAGGGAATCAATTATGCGAACTTGTTACAGCTTTGAGTGATGAAATCGAGCAAAAACGGCCGCATTTAGCGAAAAAGAAAGCTTTTTTTCATCAAGACAATGCACTAGTTCACACGTTCATTACCGCCATGGCCAAAATCAATCAGCCAAATTTCAAGTTGCTTCCTCATGCACCCTGTTCGCTAGATTTAGTCCCCTCTGGTTATTTTCTATTTCCAAACTTGAAGAAATGGCTTGGTGGTAGAAGATTTGCCCACAACGAAGAGGTGGAGTCTGGCTATTTTGCAGACCTCGATAGTTCTCACTATAAACAAGGTATCGAAGCTATTGAACATCGCTGGGAAAGTGTATCGAGCTGAAGGGAGATGTTTTCCCCAATATTTTTGCTATTTCTTTTTTAGGTCAACCCTCGTACATCTCTGCGCCCGACTATCGTATCAGTAGAACCGATCTGGTCATGAAATGATTCATTGACAGCACACACTTGATGCTCTCGTAAAACCGGTTGAACTAAAGCAAGAGGTTGAAGGGGTCTTCTCCCTCCTTTAACGTTAATGGGAAGGGCATGTCGGAATATAAACAAATAACGAAGTATGAGGGCTCTATCAAACAAGTGAACTACAGATCAAAGTGCCTTGTGTAATAATGTTTACACTCATAAGAGTGTATTTCCTTCCCAAGGTTCATTGCACGGGGGAGTATTTGAGGGCTTTGGACCCCCTCCCCCAATTTTTATCTCGAAGGTTTTCTCACGATTAGTTTAATTACTATTATTATTACTATGATTATTTTGTTATATTTTTACTTTCTCTATACATACTATGTACATAGTGTATACAGGTAGTGTTAAATTCCACCCAAAATTCGATACCGGTATTTCACCGGAAATACATATTTTGGGATCCCCTGAATCCAAAAAAAAAAAGGACTTTTAGAGAAAAGTCCGCATGTGTGTGTCTATGGACAACATAGCTCAAAAACGAAAAGATCATTGAGGGCCTTCGCCCTGCTAATAACAACATTGGAGATGCTCTCACGAACACCAGATCGGCTGTCATGAGGTTGTTCTGCTGGTAACCCCGTCTTGTGCAGGTCCGCGCGCGCGAGTTCACACTTCTGAGCGTCACCAAGTCTAGGGTATCGCTCTAAGATCCTGCACAAGGCCACGACAGCCCTCATCAGGTTATGGCTGGTGCTGTTGCAAATCGAGGTGTTCACGTCTTAAACTTATCAAGCATCCTTGTGTTCAACATCAGCTTAGGCGATGAAAATGGCTCCCAAACATTTAAAATGGCACGGATCTTAATTCAGTTACATTAGCTCACTGAAGAAGCATGCAATGAAAGTAAATAGGTTCCTTTAAACCTTTAATTGTATTAGTGCCAAAATAGTGATCAAAACTTAATAATTTAGGTTAAAGTTAGGACAAGGCCAGTCGCTTGTGAAACAAACATGGCCTACTTTAATATCCATTTTAGTAATTACGTTCTTTACACATATAGTTATTGATTATACATATATATATATATATATATATTTATTAAAAACCTTATGTGTTCCATTCATATGACATTCTCTACATATCTGTTACAAATTACTGTTAAAAGCATATGCTTCTATTTGCTTTATCTAATCGAGAAAAAATTAGCAGAAATAGTCTTATTACTTGCTTCCTTGTAAGTAGAAGAGAAATAAGGGAGTACCATAGGTTAAAGTGATAGTCAAAAGCTGGTAGCTATGTGACTGAAGTTCCTTTGTTTGTATGGATGGGAGTTGACAAATTCCTGTATGAGAAAAGTTGAAACCAAAAACAAGGAATATCTAAAAAACGATCAGCTTCACGAAAAAAAATGTATACAACATGAATTGTGTTTTTAATGTGCTCTACATTTTTGTGTGGTAAGTTTTTGTCCATTTCTTACGGTTTAGCAGTTATGCAAAATTCCGTGTAATTCACTGAGAATAAAGTAGTCTTAGAGGCTATTCCCAGAAAATTCAAAATATACATTTTATTTGTCAGGTAAATACCTTTAATATACGATATTTTATCAAAATCGTTAGAGCCATTTTTTAGAAAATCAAAATTTTAGACAAATTTTCAATGTAAAGGGTAGTCGCAGGTGGGCGGATTTTCTTGAAAATCTTCCTGTCGTATCCTTGGAAGATATCAAACCTAAATACCAAGTTTAGTATTTAACGGTCTTTTCGTTTTTGAGCTATGCTGTCCACAGACACACACACGGGCCTTTTTCTGTAAATCCTTTTTTTTTGGGTTCAGGGGGTCCTAAAACATGTATTTCCTGTGAAATCTCGGTATCGAATTTTTGGGTGGAATACAATACTTCCTCTATACACTGTGTAGATAGAACGTATAGAGAAAGTAAAAATATGTTTCTCAAATGATATTATATAAGCTCTAATTTCTACTGCCAAAGTATTTAAATTGTATTTATGTACATGGTGTATAGAGAAGTTCTATGTCTGTGTGGGGAGCATAGCTCAACAACGAAAAATCGTTAAATACCAAACTTGGTATTTGAGCTCAGTGTGTTCCAAGGATTAAACACGCAAATCTCCCCACCCCAAACTACTCTTTACGGGGAGAAATTTTCCAAAGTTCAGATTTTCTCAAAATGGCTCTAAAGATTTTGATTAAAACGTCGTATATTGACAAGACATAAAATGTTTATCCATCAGCGTGTCATAACTTAAAAAAATAATATTTTGTAAGCATAGTTTGTATTTGGAAATGCTACAGAAAGTTATGTGAATGGAACACATCAGATTTTTTTTAGAAATAACCATTTCCGAGATGTTTCTTTTTATTTATTTTAAAATGTCTAATATTTTAGGAAGTTTTCTCAAATGGGATCATACAAATACAAAAGGATGTCAACATAATAACTCCTTTTAAAATATATGATGGTCGCCTTAGCCTAGTGCACTGTAAGGAACTAAATAACAAGACCGTTTCTGCTAATGTGTATCTTATTAGCATGGAGCACACAGAAGAATAAGGTGTTATAAGAATAGGTAGAGAAAGTCATGTGAGTGGAACACATAGCTACATTTTTTGAGGTGGAATACATTCCTTGCTCTAGTTAAGCAAATGGTACAAATATTTGATGTGTTCCATTCATATAATTTTCTCTAGCTATTTCATATAAAATTATCTTATCTACTTCAAGCTAATCGAAATAAACATTAGCGGAAACGGTCTTATTACTTGTTTCCTTGTAAGCAGCAGAAAAATAAGGAAATACACTAGGCTAAAGTGATAGTCAAATCTTTTAAAAGCCGGTTGCTATGTGATTGAAATCCGTTTCTTTGCGTTTCCCGGAGTTTTCAGGTTCCCGTATTAGAGAAGTTTTAAAACTGAAAGTAATAGGAATCTTGGTATTGGTCAGTTGCAGGAAAAAAATATATATTACATAAGTGTTGTGTTCTAACGAGACCTGTATTTTATGCGCAGTGAAGTTTTTGCCTCTCTCTTCGGTTTACTAGTTCAGCAAAATTCATTCAGAACAAAGAGGTCTTCAGAGGCCATCCTCAGAAAACTGAAGATATACGTTTTATTTGTGATGCATGCAGCTTCAATATACCATATATTATTCAAAATCGTTGAGCCATTTTTGAGAAAAACAAATTTTCAAAATATTTTCCATGTAAAGGGTAGTTTGGGGTGGGGTAATTTTCTTGAAAAATCTTTGTGTCGCATGCTTGGAAGATACTAAGCACAAATGCCAAGTTTGGTATTTAATACCTTCTCTAGCTACTTTGTGTGTATATACGGGCTAGAGAAAGTAAAAGGTAAACCTTCCTGCTATAAATACAAGCTTCTTCTTTATTAAAGGCTGTGGATTCAGGATAAGCTATTGCGACGAATCAATCATGTGCAGGTCGATCATCAGATGGAGGTGCATCTCGTCCCTTGTTTGCAACTCGAATATCGAGGTCGTGTTAGCTGTTGAAACCCCAAGGTAAAGAAAACTTTCTGGAGACAGATGTGGGCCCCGGGCCAAGCACGCGGACGTTCAAGGAGAGATCCAGGATGTTCTTTATTGCTCTTATATTTGCAAAACAATCTGTGTTCCATTCACATGACTTTCTCTACATCTCTGCAACAAATTATTGTTAAAAAGCTTATTCTTCTACCTACTTCATGATAAACTTTAGCAGACTTTACCATTATTTCTTTGTTCCTTGTAAGTAGAAGGGACAAAATCTGATGTGTTCCATTCACATGAGTTTCTCTACATCTCTGCAACAAATTATTGTTAAAAAGCTCATTCTTCTACCTACTTCATGATAAACTTTAGCAGACTTTACCATTATTTCTTTGTTCCTTGTAAGTAGGAGGGACAAAATCTGATGTGTTCCATTCTCTAGCTGCTCGGTAAACACATTTTTATTTAAACTCTTAATCTGCCATCTACATCATGCTGTCAATATAAACATAAGCAGAATTAGTCTCATTACTAGCTCCTTGTAAGTAGAAGGGAAATAAGAAAATGTACAGGCTAAAGCGATAATCTCGTGTTTGAGAAAAGTTTGTGGCTAATATTGAAACCAATAACCCGGAATATCGCGGAAACGTCTAACTCTACAAAACAAATGTATTTAATATCAATTTTGTGTCTACATTTTTTTCTTTAGTACGTTGTTGTCTATCTCTTACGGTTCGCCAGTTATACAAAAGTCATCCAGAATGAAGAGATCTTCAGAGGCTATTCCCAGAAAATTCAAGATATGCATTTTATTGATATTTTAATCGAAATTGTTAGAACTATTTTTGAGAAAATCAAAATGGTCGAAAAAAGTTCCATGTAAAGACTAGTTGGGTGTGGCGGGATTTCTTTGAAAGTCTTCGTGTCGCATCTTTGGAAAATACTAAATTTAAATACCAAGTTTGGTTTACAACGGTCTCTTAGTTTTTGAGCTATGCTGTCCACAGATACATACACGCACACACGCGGACCTTTTTCTAATTTTTTTTTCTCAGGGGGATGCAAAACATGTATTTCCGGTGATATTTCGGTATCTAATTTTTAGGTTCAATAAAATATCTTCTCTGTACACTACGTACATAGTAAGTGTGGAGAGGGTAAGAATCGCAAGACTGTTGAGCGAGTGGAAGCGTGAAATAACGAGCAATGTGATAGCCATAGAGCTCCATGGCAGATATCCCTTCGTGCGTTCAAAGAGTTGCAGAACTCAGTTGAGTTAAAGCCGGTCAGTGGGCAACTGGCGTGCGGGACCTTCATTTTACTCCCTCGACCCGCTCACTGTCTCCGCCGATAAAGCAAGAGGGGTCGCTCAGCCAGTACCAGCTTTAACCGGTATTTTCGTTTTGCAGCTACGGTACCTAGAAATGGAAATGTAAATGGCGTGTTATTTATTGACGCCCTTTAACTATTGTAGTTCTCAGCGTCCCATTCTATACTGGGAGTGAAAGACCGTTTAATTTTGCTCAGAGGCCTCTCTATCAGGCTTGAGGTTCTTTTACGCGCTGTAAATGGTACCCAGACACACACACGCACACACGGATCTTTTTCTAATTTTTTTTTATTCAGGGGGACCGAAAACATGTATTTCCGGTGAAATATGGGCATCGATTTTTTCTATACACTATGTACATGGTACGTACAGAGAAAGTAAAAAAACGCCAATAGCCAATTCCATTTGAAAATAGTATAAGTATTTCAAAAGTTAAAATAAAAACGAGGTGATCCACTATAAAAATGAGATAAGTTTTTGACACATACACCCACAAGAACATTTTACACTTCTTTTTTTACTTTCTCTACGTCTATGTACATAGTGTATAGAGAAGGTATTGCATTGAACCTAAAATTTCGATACCGAGATATCACCGGAAATAAATGTTTCGAGATCCCCTGAATCCAAAAAAAGCCTTTTTACAAAGATATCCGTGTGTGAGTGTGTGTCTGTGGGCAACATAGCTGAAAAACGAAAAGTCCGTGAAATACAAAACTTGGTGTTTCAGTTCAGTATCTTCCAAGAATGCGACACGAAGATTATCAAGAAAATCCCCCCACCACAACTTCCATTTACATGAAACATTTTTCGAACAAATTAATTTTCTCAAAAATGGATCTAACGATTTATTTAAAATGTATCATATTTAATATATTTACATGACAAATAAAATGTATATTTGGAATTTTCTGGGAATAGCCTCTGAAGAGCACTTTATTCTGGTTGATTGTTGCAGAATCTCTCCTAAGATTTCGGTTAAACCGAAAGAGATGGACAAAAACCTACGACACAAAAATGTAGATCTTGTTAAAACAAGCACTTCATGTTACATACATTTTTTCTTAGAGTTGATCATTTATGAGATACTCCTTGTTATTTGTTTCAGTTTTAAAATACTTATATTTTTCTCATACGGGAATTTGTCAGCTTCTGTCCATACAAACAAAGGAACTTCAGTCATATAGCAACCAGCTTTTGATTATCACTTTAACCTACGGTACTTTATTATTTCGCTTCTGCTTACAAGGAAGCAAGTAATAAGACTATTCCTGCTAATTTTTTTC
The DNA here is from genome assembly GCA_030762935.1 of Hymenopus coronatus. Lineage (NCBI taxonomy): Eukaryota > Metazoa > Arthropoda > Insecta > Mantodea > Hymenopodidae > Hymenopus > Hymenopus coronatus. The sequence continues at coordinate 142,683,851 of CM060886.1, read as the reverse complement.
TCCATTAGCATGAAGTAAATAGAAAACATAAGCTTTTTAACAATAATTTGCTGCAGAGATATAGCGAAAATCATGTGAAACACATCAGATGTTTTTATATGTGAAAACCTGTATCGAAATGGAAATCTGTATCGAAATGGTCTTCATTTCGACATAGATTTTTAACAGTCAATAAATACATTTTAGTAAATGAGTATATTTGGCTATAAGTAGAGATGCTGAGCATCTGGGGTGAATGCACGCTTAAAGCTTCTTCACTTCCCGTAATGGGACCTCTATTTTGTTCAGAAGAAGAACGCTTCGACTCCGTGCCAAATAGCATTGTCGTGGTGACTGAAGCGCACAAAAACGAGGAAGTTACCACTTTGATGTGACGTCTAATTGCTAGGTGCTGCTCAAATCTGAAAACTGATATCTCTGAGCTGCTTGGATGAATGAACCGGCAAGGCAAGAAAAGTGGGAGTAAGGCGAACAATATAGATATTAATAAAGTTGGCAGCGCTGAAAATGTGACTTTTCATATTCCTTATCCAAGGAAAGACTGTTTTAATTTCCTTCAGTGAAAGAAGACATGCTTCAAATAGTCTTATACTGTCGGGAACGCTTCAATACTATCAAGAAAATCTGATGTGTTCCATTCACATGACTTTCTCTACATCTCTGCAACAAATTATTGTTAAAAAGCTTATGCTTCTATTTTACTTAATGCTAATCGAGAACAAAATAGCATAAATAGTCTTATTACTTGCTTCCTTGTAAGTAGAAGCGAAATAAGGGAGTACCATAGGTTAAAGTGATAGTCAAAAGCTGGTTGCTGTGTGACTGAAGTTCCTTTGTATGTGCAGGTATTGACAAATTCCTGTATGAGAAACGTATATGTTTTTTTTTTGTTTGTTTTTTTAAAGCTGAAACGAATAACAAGGAATATCTAAAAAATGATCAATTCCACGAAAAAATGTATATACCATAAATTGTATGCTTTATCGTGACATACATTTTTTGTGTTTTAATTTTTTTTCTATCTCTTACGGTTTACCAGTTATGCAAAATTCAATAAAAATCATCCAGAATAAAGAAGTCTTTAAAGGCTATTCCCAGAAAATTCAAGACATACATTTTATTTGTCGTGTAAATATCTTAAATATAAGAGATTTCAATCAAAATCGTTACAGTCATTTTTAAGAAAATGAAAAATTTCGAAGAAAGTTTCATGTAAAGGGCAAGCTCGGTATTCAACGGTCTTTTCGTTTTCGTGCTATGCTGTCCACACACACACACACACACACACAGACACACACGTGCACACATACGGACCTTTTTTCTGAAAATGCTTTTTTTGTATTCATGGGGACCCAAAACATGTATTTCCGGTGAAATCTGGGTATCGAATTTTTGGGTGGGATGCAATACCTTCTGTATACGCTATATACCCACATAGTTCGTGTAGAGAAAGTAAAAAGCGGCTTTTCTGAATCTGCTCCAGAAAAACTTGACTCTTCACCGAGGACTTACAAAATCGCCCTCCGTGGAGTAGTGGTTACCATGCTAACTTCATGTACCCAAGGTCGCGAGTTCAAGCCCGGCCGAGGACGATGGATTTTTTTCGGGCGTAAAAAATCTTAGCATAACTTCCTTCGGAAGGGAAATAAAGCCGTTGGTCCCATGTCATAGATTTACGGCACGTAAAATAACTTTAAGCCTGATCACCAAAATTAAGCGTCTTTCACGCCAGTTTAATATGATACGCTGAGAACCACAGCAGTTAAAGAGCGTCCCTCAATAAAACTCCACTTCACTTTTACGACTTATAAGCCAATGCCTGGGACTCAGAAGCCTGTGCCAATGGCACGGAACCACAAACTGAAGAACTTGGAACGACTGGTCGGCCCGTCGGCATTAACGTGAGGAAGTGGATGATATGAAATGCAAGTGTAGTGGAAGATAGGAAAACTGATGATGGATTGGTGGAATGAGCGGCGGGGGAAACCGGAGGACCCAGAGAAAAGCCTCAGAGGCATCGCTTAGTCCACCACAAATCCCACAAGGGCCGCCTAGGTGGGAGTCGAGCGGTGTAACCACTGGATCTCCTAGGTGGGAGTCGAGCGGTGTAACTATTGGACCAACAAGGTGGGAGTCGAGCGGTGTAACTATTGGACCAACAAGGTGGGAGTCCAGCGGTTTATGCACTAGGGCCACCTAGGTGGGAGTCGAGCGGTGTAACCACTGAGCCCTCCAGGTGGAAGTCCAGCGCTGTAACTACTGGACCACCTAAGTGGGAGTCCAGCGGTGTAACCACTAGGTCCACCTAATTGGGAGTCCAGCGGTGTAACCACTTGGCCACCTAAGTGGGAGTCCAGCGGTGTAACCACTGGGCCACTTAAGTGGGAGTCCAGCGGTGTAACCACTGGGCCACCTAAGTGGGAGTCCAGCGGTGTAACCACTGGGCCACCTAAGTGGGAGTCCAGCGGTGTAACCACTGGGCCACCTAAGTGGGAGTCCAGCGGTGTAACCACTTGGCCACCTAAGTGGGAGTCCAGCGGTGTAACCACTTGGCCACTTAAGTGGGAGTCCAGCGGTGTAACCACTGGGCCACCTAAGTGGGAGTCCAGCTGTGTAACCACTTGGCCACCTAAGTGGGAGTCCAGCTGTGTAACCACTGGGCCACCTAAGTGGGAGTCCAGCGGTGTAACCACTAGGTCCACCTAATTGGGAGTCCAGCGGTGTAACCACTGGGCCACCTAGGTGGGAGTCCAGCTGTGTAACCACTTGGCCACCTAAGTGGGAGTACAGCGGTGTAACCACTAGGTCCACCTAATTGGGAGTCCAGCGGTGTAACCACTAGGTCCACCTAATTGGGAGTCCAGCGGTGTAACCACTTGGCCACCTAAGTGGGAGTCCAGCGGTGTAACCACTAGGTCCACCTAATTGGGAGTCCAGCGGTGTAACCACTAGGTCCACCTAATTGGGAGTCCAGCGGTGTAACCACTGGGCCACCTAAGTGGGAGTCCAGCGGTGTAACCACTAGGTCCACCTAGGTGGGAGTCCAGTGGTGTAACCACTTGGCCACCTAAGTGGGAGTCCAGCGGTGTAACCACTAGGTCCACCTAAGTGGGAGTCCAGCGGTGTAACCACTAGGTCCACCTAGGTGGGAGTCCAGCTGTGTAACCACTTGGCCACCTAAGTGGGAGTCCAGCGGTGTAACCACTAGGTCCACCTAATTGGGAGTCCAGCGGTGTAACCACTAGGTCCACCTAATTGGGAGTCCAGCGGTGTAACCACTGGGCCACCTAGGTGGGAGTCCAGCGGTGTAACCACTAGGTCCCAGCGGTGTAACCACTAGGTCCACCTAATTGGGAGTCCAGCGGTGTAACCACTGGGCCACCTAGGTGGGAGTCCAGCGGTGTAACCACTAGGTCCCAGCGGTGTAACCACTAGGTCCACCTAATTGGGAGTCCAGCGGTGTAACCACTGGGCCACCTAGGTGGGAGTCCAGCTGTGTAACCACTAGGTCCACGTAATTGGGAGTCCAGCGGTGTAACCACTAGGTCCACCTAGGTGGGAGTCCAGCGGTGTAACCACTAGGTCCACCTAATTGGGAGTCCAGCGGTGTAACCACTGGGCCACCTAAGTGGGAGTCCAGCTGTGTAACCAATGGGCCACCTAAGTGGGAGTCCAGCTGTGTAACCACTGGGCCACCTAAGTGGGAGTCCAGCTGTGTAACCACTGGGCCACCTAGGTGGGAGTCAAGCGGTGTAACTACTAGACCACCTAGGTGGGAGTCGAGCGTTGTAACCACTGGACTACCTAAGTGGGACTCAAGCGGTGTAACCATTAGGTCCACCTAATTAGGAGTCCAGCGGTGTAACCACTGGGCCACCTAGGTGGGATTCGAGCGGTCTAATTACTGGGCCACCTAGGTGGGAGTCGAGCGGTGTAACCAATAAGGCCACCTAGGTGGGATTCGAGCGGTGTAACTACAGGACCACCTAGGTGGGAGTCGAACGGTCTAATTACTGGGCCACATAGGTGGGAGTCGAGCGGTGTAACCACTAAGGCCACCTAGGTGGGAGTCGAGCGGAGTAACTATTGGACCAACTAGGTGGGAGTCCAGCGGACTAACCACTAGGGCCACCTAGGTGGGAGTCGAGCGGTGTAACTACTGGAACACCTAAGTGGGAGTCGAGCGGTGTAAGCACTGGATCAACTAGGTCGGAGTCGAGCGGTGTAACCGCTGGATCACCTAGGTGAGAGTCGGGCGGTCTAACCACTGGGCCACCTAGGTCGGAGTCGAGCGGGATAACTATTGGGCCACCTAGGTGGGATACGAGTGGTCTAACCACTGGACCACCTAGGTGGGAGTCCGGCGGTCTAACTACTGGGCCACCTAGGTGGGATTCGAGCGGTCTAACCACTGGCCCACCTAGGTGGGTGTCGAGCGGTGTAACCACTGGGCCAACTAGGTGGGAGTCGAGCGGTCTAACCACTGGATACCTGGGTGGGAGTCGAGCGGTCTAAAATTGGGCAGCCCGTATGGGAGTCGAGCGGTGTAACCACTGGGCCACCTAGGTGGGAGTCGAGCGGGATAACTATTGGGCCACCTAGGTGGGATTCGAGCGGTCTAACCACTGGATCACCTAGGTGGGATTCGAGCGGTCTAACCACTGGATCACCTAGGTGGGATTCGAGCGGTCTAACCACTGGATCACCTAGGTGGGATTCGAGTGGTCTAACCACTGGATCACCTAGGTGGGATTCGAGCGGTCTAACCACTGGATCACCTAGGTGGGATTCGAGCGGTCTAACCACTGGATCACCAAGGTGGGAGTCGAGCGGTGTAACCACTGGGCCAACTAGGTTGGAGTCGAGCGGGATAACTATTGGGCCACCTAGGTGGGATTCGAGCGGTCTAACCACTGGATCACCTAGGTGGGATTCGAGCGGTCTAACCACTGGATCACCAAGGTGGGAGTCGAGCGGTGTAACCACTGGGCCAACTAGGTGGGAGTCGAGCGGGATAACTATTGGGCCACCTAGGTGGGATTCGAGCGGTCTAACCACTGGCCCACCTAGGTGGGTGTCGAGCGGTGTAACCACTGGGCCACCTAGGTGGGAGTCGAGCGGGATAACTATTGGGCCACCTAGGTGGGATACGAGTGGTCTAACCACTGGCCCACCTAGGTGGGTGTCGAGCGGTGTAACCACTGGGCCAACTAGGTGGGAGTCGAGCGGTCTAACCACTGGATACCTGGGTGGGAGTCGAGCGGTCTAAAATTGGGCAGCCCGTATGGGAGTCGAGTAGTTTAACCACTGGATCACCTAGTTGGGAGTCGAGTGGTCTAACCACTGGATCACCTAGGTGGGTGTCGAGCGGTGTAACCACTGGGCCAACTAGGTTTGTGGTTAAGCGAGATAACTATTGGGCCACCTAGGTAGGATTCGAGCGGTGTAACCACTGGATCACCAAGGTGGGAGTCGAGCGGTGTAACCACTTGGCCACCTAGGTGGGAGTCGAGCGGGATAACTATTGGGCCACCTAGGTGGGATACGAGTGGTCTAACCACTGGACCACCTAGGTGGGTGTCGATCGGTGTAACCATTGAGCCACCTAAGTGGGAGTCGAGCGGGATAAATATTGGGCCACCTAGGTGGGATACGAGTGGTCTAAACACTGGACCACCCAGGTGGAAGTCCAGCGGTGTAACCACTGGATCACCTAGGTGGGAGTTTAGCGGTGTAACTATTGGACCAACAAGGTGGGAGTCCAGCGGTTTATGCACTAGGGCCATCTAGGTGAGAGTCGAGCGGTGTAACCACTGAGCCCTCCAGGTGGAAGTCGAGCGCTGTAACTACTGTGACCACCTAAGTGGGAGTCCAGCGGTGTAACCACTAGGTCCACCTAATTGGGAGACCAGCGGTGTAACCACTGGGCCACCTAGGTGGGAGTCGAGCGGTGTAACCACTAGGTCCCAGCGGTGTAACCACTAGGTCCACCTAATTTGGAGTCCAGCTGTGTAACCACTTGGCCACCTAGGTGGGATTCGAGCGGTGTAACTACTGGACCACCTAGGTGGGAGTCGAACGGTCTAATTACTGGGCCCTCTAGGTGGGATTCGAGCGGTGTAACTACTGGAACACCTAAGTGGGAGTCGAGCGGTGTAACCACTGGATCAACTAGGTCGGAGTCGAGCGGTGTAACCGCTGGATCACCTAGGTGAGAGTCGGGCGGTCTAACCACTGGGCCGCTTAGGTGAGCGTCGAGCGGTGCAACCACTAGTGCCGCCTAGGAGGGAGTCGAGCGGTCTAAACACAGGGCTGCCTGGGTGGGAGTCGAGCGGTCTAACCACTGAGCCGCCTAGGAGGGAGTCGAGAGGTCTAACCACTACGGCCACCCAGGGGGGAGTCGAGCGGTCTAACCACTGGGCCCCTTAGGTGGGAGTCGAGCGGTCTAACTACTGGGCCGCTTAGGTTGTAGTGGAGAGGTATAACTACTGGGCCATCTTCGTGGGAGTCGAGCGGTCTAACCACTGGATCACCTAGGTGGGAGTCGAGCGCTCTAACCACAAGGGCCAACTAGGTGTGAGTCGATCGGTCTAACTACAGGCCCGCCTAGGTGGGAGGCGAGCGGTATAACACTGGGCCGCCTATGAGGGAGTCGAGTGGTCTAACCACTGGGCCGCCTAGGTGTGAGTCTAGCGGTCTAACCACTAGGACCGCCTAGGTGGGAGTCCAGCGGTGTAACCACTGGATCACCTAGGTTGGAGTCCAGCGGTGTAGTCACTGGGCCACCTAGGTGGGAGTCAAGCGATGTAACTACAGGACCACCTAAGTGAGAGTCGAGCGGTCTAACTAATGGGGCACTTAGGTGGGAGTCGAGCGCTCGAACCACTAGGGCCACCTAGGTGGGACTCCAGAGGTGTAACCACTGGGCCAAATAGGTGGGAGTCAATCGGTCTAACCACTAGGGCCACCTAGGTGGAAGTCCAGCAGTCTAATTACTGGGCCACCTAGGCGGGAGTCCAACGGTGTAACCACTACGGCCACCTAGGTGGAATTCCAGAGTTCTAACCACTAGGGCCACCTAGGTGGAAGTCCAGCGGTGTAACTACTGGGCCACCTAGGTGGGGGTCCAGCGGTTTAACCACTAAGGCCACCTAGGTGGGAGACCGGCGGTCTTACTACTGGGCCACCTAGGTGGGATTCGAGCGGTCTAACCACTGGATCACCTAGGTGGTAGTCGAGCGGTGTAACCACTGGGCCACCTAGGTGGGAGTCGAGCGGGATAACTATTGGGCCACCTAGGTGGGATACGAGTGGTCTAACCACTGGCCCACCTAGGTGGGTGTCGAGCGGTGTAACCACTGGGCCAACTAGGTGGGAGTCGAGCGGTCTAACCACTGGATACCTGGGTGGGAGTCGAGCGGTCTAAAATTGGGCAGCCCGTATGGGAGTCGAGTAGTGTAACCACTGGATCACCTAGTTGGGAGTCGAGTGGTCTAACCACTGGATCACCTAGGTGGGAGTCGAGCGGGGAAACTACTGGGCCCTCTAGGTGGGAGTCGAGCGGTGTAACTACTGGAACACCTAAGTGGGAGTCGAGCGGTGTAACCACTGGATCAACTAGGTCGGAGTTGAGCGGTGTAACCGCTGGATCACCTAGGTGAGAGTCGGGCGGTCTAACCACTGGGCCGCTTAGGTGAGCGTCGAGCGGTGCAACCACTAGTGCCGCCTAGGAGGGAGTCGAGCGGTCTAAACACAGGGCTGCCTGGGTGGGAGTCGAGCGGTTTAAACACTGAGCCGCCTAGGTGGGAGTCGAGAGGTCTAACCACTACGGCCACCCAGGTGGGAGTCGAGCGGTCTAACCACTGTGCCTCTTAGGTGGGAGTCGAGCGGTCTAACTACTGGGCCGCTTAGGTTGTAGTGGAGAGGTATAACTACTGGGCCATCTACGTGGGAGTCGAGCGGTCTAACCACTGGATCACCTAGGTGGGAGTCGAGCGCTCTAACCACAAGGGCCAACTAGGTGTGAGTCGATCGGTCTAACTACAGGCCCGCCTAGGTGGGAGACGAGCGGTATAACACTGGGCCGCCTAATAGGGAGTCGAGTGGTCTAACCACTGGGCCGCCTAGGTGTGAGTCTAGCGGTCTAACCACCAGGACCGCCTAGGTGGGAGTCCAGCGGTGTAACCACTGGATCACCTAGGTTGGAGTCCAGCGGTGTAGTCACTGGGCCACCAAGGTGGGAGTCAAGCGATGTAACTACAGGACCACCTAAGTGAGAGTCGAGCGGTCTAACTAATGGGGCACTTAGGTGGGAGTCGAGCGCTCGAACCACTAGGGCCACCTAGGTGGGACTCCAGAGGTGTAACCACTGGGCCAAATAGGTGGGAGTCAATTGGTCTAACCACTAGGGCCACCTAGGTGGAAGTCCAGCAGTCTAATTACTGGGCCACCTAGGCGGGAGTCCAACGGTGTAACCACAACGGCCACCTAGGTGGAATTCCAGAGTTCTAACCACTAGGGCCACCTAGGTGGAAGTCCAGCGGTGTAACTACTGGGCCACCTAGGTGGGGGTCAAGCGGTCTAACCACTAAGGCCACCTAGGTGGGAGTCCGGCGGTCTAACTACTGGGCCACCTAGGTGGGATTCGAGCGGTCTAACCACTGGATCACCTAGGTGGGAGTCGAGCGGTGTAACCACTGGGCCACCTAGGTAGGAGTCGAGCGGGATAACTATTGGGCCACCTAGGTGGGATACGAGTGGTCTAACCACTGGCCCACCTAGGTGGGTGTCGAGCGGTGTAACCACTGGGCCAACTAGGTGGGAGTCGAGCGGTCTAACCACTGGATACCTGGGTGGGAGTCGAGCGGTCTAAAATTGGGCAGCCCGTATGGGAGTCGAGTAGTTTAACCACTGGATCACCTAGTTGGGAGTCGAGTGGTCTAACCACTGGATCACCTAGGTGGGAGTCGAGCGGTGTTACCATGGTTCACCTTCATGGGAGTCGAGCGGTCTAACCACTGTATCACCTAGGTGGAAGTCGAGCGGTGTAACCACTGGATCACCTAGGTGGGATTCGAGCGGTGTAACCACTGGATCACCTAGGTGGAAGTCGAGCGGTGTAACCACTGGATCACCTATGTGGGAGTCGAGCGGTGTAACCACTGGATCACCTAGGTGGGAGTCGAGCGGTCTAACCACTGGGCCACCTAGGTGGCAATCGAGCGGTCTAACCACTGGATCACCTAGGTGGGAGTCGAGTGTGTAACCACTGGATCACCTAGGTGGGGGTTGAGCGGTCTAACCACTGTTTCACCTAGGTGGGAGTCGAGCGGTGTAACCACTAGGGCTGCCTAGGTGGGAGTCGAGCGGTGTAACCACTGGATCACCTAGGTGGGATTCGAGCGGTCTAACCACTGGGCCACCTAGGTGGGATTCGAGCGGTCTAACCACTGGATCACCTAGGTGGGGATCTTTTGTGTAACCACTGGATCACCTAGGTGGGAGTTGAGCGGTCTAACCACTGTTTCACCTATGTGGGAGTCGAGCGCTGTAATCACTAGGGCTGCCTAGGTGGGAGTCGAGCGGTCTAACCACTGGATCACCTAGGTGGGATTCGAGCGGTCTAACCACTGGATCACCTAGGTGGGAGTCGAACGGTTTAACCACTGGATCACCTAGGGAAGATTCGAGTTGACTAACCACTAAGCCGCCTAGATGGGATTTGAGCGGTGTAACCACTGGATCACCTAGGTGGGAATCGAGCGGTGTAACCACTAGGGCCGCCTAGGTGGGAGTTGAACGGTGTAACACTGGATCACCTAGGTAGGAGTCGAGCGGCCTAACCACTGGACCACCTATTTGGGAGTCGAGCGGTGTAACCACTGGGCCACCTAGGTGGAAGTCCAGCGGTGTAACACTGGATCACCTAAGTGGGAGTCGAGCGGTGTAACCACTAGAGCCGTCTAGGTGGGAGTTGAGCGGTCTAACCACTGGATACCTGGGTGGGAGTCGAGCGGTCTAACCACTGGATCACCTAGGTGGGAGTCGAGCGGTCTAACCACTGGATCACCTAGGTGGGAGACGAGTGGTCTAACCCCTTGATCACCTAGGTGGGAGACGAGTGGTCTAACCACTGGATCACCTAGGTGGGAGTCGAGTGGTCTAACCCCTTGATCACCTAGGTGGGAGTCGAGCGGTCTAACCACTGGATCACCTAGGTGGGAGTCGAGCGGTCTAACCCCTTGATCACCTAGGTGGGAGACGAGTGGTCTAACCACTGGATCACCTAGGTGGGAGTCGAGCGGTCTAACCACTTGATCACCTAGGTGGGAGTCGAGCGGTCTAACCACTGGATCACCTAGGTGGGAGTCGAGTGGTCTAACCACTGGATCACCTATGTGGGAGTCGAGCGGTGTAACCCCTTGATCACCTAGGTGGGAGTCGAGTGGTCTAACCACTGGATCACCTAGGTGGGAGTCGAGCGGTCTAACCACTGGATCACCTAGGTGGGAGTCGAGTGGTCTAACCACTGGATCACCTATGTGGAGTCGAGCGGTGTAACCCCTGGATCACCTAGGTGGGAGTCGAGCGGTCTAACCACTGGGCCACCTAGGTGGCAATCGAGCGGTCTAACCACTGGATCACCTAGGTGGGAGTCGAGTGTGTAACCACTGGATCACCTAGGTGGGGGTTGAGCGGTCTAACCACTGTTTCACCTAGGTGGGAGTCGAGCGGTGTAACCACTAGGGCTGCCTAGGTGGGAGTCGAGCGGTGTAACCACTGTTTCACCTAGGTGGGAGTCGAGCGGTGTAACCACTGGATCACCTAGGTGGGATTCGAGCGGTCTAACCACTGGATCACCTAGGTGGGGATCTTTTGTGTAACCACTGGATCACCTAGGTGGGAGTTGAGCGGTCTAACCACTGTTTCACCTATGTGGGAGTCGAGCGCTGTAATCACTAGGGCTGCCTAGGTGGGAGTCGAGCGGTCTAACCACTGGATCACCTAGGTGGGAGTCGAGCGGTGTAACCACTGGATCACCTAGGTGGGAGTCGAGTGGTCTAACCACTGGATCACCTAGGTGGGAGTCGAGCGGTGTAACCACTGGATCACCTAGGTGGGGGTCGAGCAGTGTAATCACTGGATCACCTAGGTGGGAGTCGAGTGGTCTAACCACTGGATCACCTAGGTGGGAGTCGAGTGGTCTAACCACTGGATCACCTAGGTGGGAGTCGAGTGGTCTAACAACTGGATCACCTAGGTGGGAGTCGAGCAGTGTAACCACTGGATCACCTATGTGGGAGTCGAGCAGTGTAATCACTGGATCACCTAGGTGGGAGTCGAGTGGTGTAACCACTGGATCACCTAGGTGGGAGTCGAGTGGTCTAACCACTGGATCACCTAGGTGGGAGTCGAGCGGTGTAATCACTGGATCACCTAGGTGGGGGTCGAGCAGTGTAATCACTGGATCACCTAGGTGGGAGTCGAGTGGTCTAACCACTGGATCACCTAGGTGGGTGTCGAGCGGTGTAATCACTGGATCACCTAGGTGGGAGTCGAGCGGTGTAATCACTGGATCACCTAGGTGGGAGTCGAGTGGTCTAACCACTGGATCACCTAGGTAGGAGTCGAGCGGTGTAATCACTGGATCACCTAGGTGGGAGTCGAGTGGTCTAACCACTGGATCACCTAGGTGGGAGTCGAGCGGTGTAATCACTGGATCACCTAGGTGGGTGTCGAGCGGTGTAACCACTGGATCACCTAGGTGGGAGTCGAGTGGTCTAACCACTGGATCACCTAGGTGGGAGTCGAGCGGTGTAATCACTGGATCACCTAGGTGGGAGTCGAGCGGTGTAATCACTGGATCACCTAGGTGGGAGTCGAGCGGTGTAACCACTGGATCACCTAGGTGGGAGTCGAGCGGTGTAATCACTGGATCACATAGGTGGGAGTCGAGCGGTGTAACCACTGGATCACCTAGGTGGGAGTCGAGCGGTGTAATCACTGGATCACCTAGGTGGGAGTCGAGTGGTCTAACCACTGGATCACCTAGGTGGGAGTCGAATGGTCTAACCACTGGATCACCTAGGTGGGTGTCGAGCGGTGTAATCACTGGATTACCTAGGTGGGAGTCGAGTGGTCTAACCACTGGATCACCTAGGTGGGTGTCGAGCGGTGTAATCACTGGATTACCTAGGTGGGAGTCGAGTGGTCTAACCACTGGATCACCTAGGTGGCAATCGAGCGGTGTAATCACTGGGCCGGCTACTTAAAATTTACGGAAACATATTGAACGGGCTCTTAATGCACACCCGTGGGCCTTCTTCCTAAAAATCTTGTGAGCTACAATCCACGAGTTTCTTTAGGAGATCTCAAAGCGGTTTGCAAATATATGGACGGGAAAACTCGTTAGTGTATAGTTGGTGAGAAATTAGCTTGTGATTGACATCCCTGCTGACACGTGGTTGTCTCGGTACGCTGACCGTCTGCAGCACCACATGCTGCACTACTTCCTCTAAAATGCCTCTTACCATGCATTTTCTCTCACACTACAATGTATGTTGCACTAGTTTCTCTCACACTACAGTGTATGTTGCACTACTTTCCCATTTTCTCTCACACTATACTGTATGTTGCACTACTTTACCATTTTCTCTCACACTATAGTGTGTGTTGCACCACTTTCCCATTTTCTCTCACACTACAGTGTATGTTGCACTACTTTCCCATTTTCTCTCACACTATTATGTGTGTTCAACTTCTTTCCCATTTTCTCTCACACTACACTGTGTGTTCAATACTTTCCCATTTTCTCTCACACTAGAGTGTATGTTCAACTTCTTTCCCATTTTCTCTCACACTATAGTGTATGTTGCACTACTTTCTCTCACACTACAGTGTATGTTGCACTACTTTCCCATTTTCTCTCACACTACGGTGTATGTTGCACTACTTTCCCATTTTCTCTCACACTACAGTGTGTGTTGCACTACTTTCCCATTTTCTCTCACACTACAGTGTATGTTCAACTTCTTTCCCATTTTCTCTCACACTACTGTGTATGTTGCACTACCTTCCTATTTTCTCTCTCACTACAGTGTATGTTGCACTACTTTCCCATTTTCTCTCACACTACACTGTATGTTGCACTACTTTCCTATTTTCTCTCACACTACAGTGTATGTTGCACTACTTTCTCTCACACTACAGTGTATGTTGCACTACTTTCCCATTTTCTCTCACACTACAGTGTATGTTGCACTACTTTCCCATTTTCTCTCACACTACAGTGTATGTTGCACTACTTTCCCATTTTCTCTCACACTACAGTGTATTTTGCACTACTTTCCCATTATCTCTCACACTACAGTGTATATTGCACTGCTTTCCCATTATCTCTCACACTACAGTGTATGTTGCACTACTTTCCCATTTTCTCTCACACTACAGTGTATGTTGCACTACTTTCCCATTTTCTCTCACACTACAGTGTATATTGCACTGCTTTCCCATTATCTCTCACACTACAGTGTATGTTGCACTAATTTCCTATTTTCTCTCACACTACAGTGTATGTTGCACTACTTTCCTATTTTCTCTCACACTACTGTGTATGTTGCACTACTTTCCTATTTTCTCTCACACTACAGTGTATGTTGCACTACTTTCCTATTTTCTCTCACAGTACAGTGTATGTTGCACTACTTTCCCATTTTCTCTCACACTACAGTGTATGTTGCACTACTTTCCTATTTTCTCTCACACTACAGTGTATGTTGCACTACTTTCCTATTTTCTCTCACACTACAGTTTATGTTGCACTACTTTCCCATTTTCTCTCACACTACAGTGTATGTTGCACTGCTTTCCCATTTTCTCTCACACTATTGTGCATGTTCAACTTCTTTCCCAGTTTCTCTCACACTACACTGTGTGTTCAAAACTTTCCCATTTTCTCTCACACTACACTGTACGTTGCACTACTTTCTCTCACACTACAGTGTATGTTGCACTACTTTCCCATTTTATCTCACACTACAGTGTATGTTGCACTACTTTCCCATTTTCTCTCACACTACAGTGTATGTTGGACTACTTTCTCTCACACTACAGTGTATGTTGCACTACTTTCCCATTTTCTCTCACACTACAGTGTACGTTGCACTACTTTCCCATTTTCTCTCACACTACAGTGTATGTTGCACTACTTTCCCATTTTCTGTCCCACTACAGTGTATGTTGCACTACTTTCCCATTTTCTCTCACACTACAGTGTATGTTGCACTGCTTTCCCATTTTCTCTCACACTACAGTGTACGTTGCACTACTTTCCCATTTTCTCTCACACTACAGTGTATGTTGCACTACTTTCTCTCACACTACAGTGTATGTTGCACTACTTTCCCATTTTCTCTCACACTACAGTGTATGTTGCACTACTTTCCCATTTTCTCTCACACTACAGTGTATGTTGCACTACTTTCCCATTTTCTCTCACACTACAGTGTATTTTGCACTACTTTCCCATTATCTCTCACACTACAGTGTATATTGCACTGCTTTCCCATTATCTCTCACACTACAGTGTATGTTGCACTACTTTCCCATTTTCTCTCACACTACAGTGTATGTTGCACTTCTTTCCCATTTTCTCTCCCACTACAGTGTATGTTGCACTACTTTCCCATTTTATCTCACACTACAGTGTATGTTGCACTACTTTCCCATTTTCTCTCACACTACAGTGTACGTTGCACTACTTTCCCATTTTCTCTCACACTACAGTGTATGTTGCACTACTTTCCTATTTTCTCTCACACTACAGTGTATGTTGCACTACTTTCTCTCACACTACAGTGTATGTTGCACTACTTTCCCATTTTCTCTCACACTACAGTGTATGTTGCACTACTTTCTCTCACAGTACAGTGTATGTTGCACTACTTTCTCTCACACTACAGTGTATGTTGCACTACTTTCCCATTTTCTCTCACACTACAGTGTATGTTGCACTACTTTCTCTCACAGTATAGTGTATGTTGCACTACTTTCCCATTTTCTCTCACACTACAGTGTATGTTGCACTACTTTCCCATTTTCTCTCACACTACAGTGTATGTTGCACTACTTTCTCTCACAGTACAGTGTATGTTGCACTACTTTCCCATTTTCTCTCACACTGCAGTGTATGTTGCACTACTTTCCCATTTTCTCTCACAGTACAGTGTATGTTGCACTACTTTCCCATTTTCTCTCACACTACAGTGTATGTTGCACTACTTTCCCATTTTCTCTCACACTACAGTGTATGTTGCACTACTTTCTCTCACAGTACAGTGTATGTTGCACTACTTTCCCATTTTCTCTCACACTGCAGTGTATGTTGCACTACTTTCCCATTTTCTCTCACACTACAGTGTATGTTGCACTACTTTCCCATTTTCTCTCACACTACAGTGTATGTTGCACTACTTTCCCTCACAGTACAGTGTATGTTGCACTACTTTCCCATTTTCTCTCACACTACAGTGTATGTTGCACTTCTTTCCTATTTTCTCTCACACTACAGTATATGTTGCACTACTTTCTCTCACAGTACAGTGTATGTTGCACTACTTTCCTATTTTCTCTCACACTACAGTGTATGTTGCACTACTTTCTCTCACACTCAAGTGTATGTTGCACTACTTTCTCTCACAGTACAGTGTATGTTGCACTACTTTCCCATTTTCTCTCACACTACAGTGTATGTTGCACTACTTTCCCATTTTCTCTCACACTACAGTGTATGTTGCACTACTTTCCCATTTCTCACTAGTTACCTCATCTATTCCTTTAAATATTGAGTAGTAACTAAACCTAAAGGTTTTGTTTCGGCTATCATAACCTCAACTCGTTTAAAGCGGTGTCAGTTGTGATAGTTCCAGGATGAGAACTAGCGCAATGTCCGCGATATAAAAAAGTCAGTAAGGATAATAAATGTAAATTCTTACGGAATCACTGTGTATAACACAACCCAAGTTTTCACAGAATGAAATCAAACAATGAGATCATGCATGAGAACGCACGCGTAAATTTCCATTGAACCCGCAAGTGTTGCAACGCCGATGACACAAGTGTCAATCACAAGGAAACTTCTCAGCGGCCCTAGACTCACTCGTGAATAATCATCGCACGGATTGTTCATTACCCACTTAGAAAAGGTTCACTCTTAAGGAATACTCAGGTCCGCAGAAGCGAAGCGCGCCGAGTCAAATAATATCTTCTCCTAGTTAATAAATGACAGGCAGTGTTGCCAAGTTAGTGACTTTTCCACTAAATCTGTTGCTTTTCAGGACCTGTCTTGTGCGACAATTTGGCATCTAGTAGCTAGTAGGATTTTTGTTTTTTTGCTTTTGTTTGTAGCTTAACGTCCTTTTACCTGGTTGGTCAAGTCGCACGATGAATGGAATTGGTGAAATTGTAGTGCTCAAATGATCTCGGGGTCCATGGAGCTTAAAGTTACTCGACTTTCGTCTTCTCAGGATAAGGGAAAATCCCGAAAAAACCTTATCCTGGTAACTCACCCTAAGTGAGATTCGAACTCACGACCTGTTGAATGTGAGGCAGACACGCTACCACCACACCACGTGGCGGGCTAGTAGGAATTATGGTGGATTTTAAAAATGTTTTGGTGGCTTTATGGTAAATTCAATTTTACCTTTTCTAGCCCGCGTGAACAATGTACATAGTGGATAGAGAAGGTATTGCATTCCACCCAAAAATTCGATGACCGGATTTCACCGGAAATATATGTTTCAGGTCCCCTGAATCCGAACAAAAGTGCATTTTAAAAAAGGTTCCGTGTGTGATTTGTTTTTTCTGTGTGTATATGTGTCTGTGACAGCATAATTCAAAAACGTGAAGACCGTTAAGTACCAAACTTGGTATCCAAGGATGCAACACTAAGATTTTCAATCTTTATTCTGGATGAACTGCTGAACCGCAAGAGATAGACAAAAACTTGCTAAATGTGGATGTCAAAACACACAATGTGTGTCCTTTACGTTTTTGTTGTAGAGGTAACCGTTTCCGAGACATTCCTTGTTATTGGTTTCAATTGTAAAGTACTTATAGTTTTCTCAGACAGGAAGTGAGTGGTTTTCTTTTGTTTTACTCCTGGCCAAGCAAAGAAGCGATTTGCAATGACAATCGTATAGCGATAGCTTTTAAAACATTTGACTAACACTTTAGCCTATGTAGTGCATTACCTTAGTTACCTTCTACTTATAAGGAACTAAGTAATAAGAACATTCTGCTAACGTTTATCTCGATTAGCATTGTGTAGCAAGAAGAATAATCTTTTGTAAGAATTTTGTTTGTAGAGCAGCTAGAGAAAGTCATGTGAGTGTAACACATCAGAGTTTTAAAGGCATTGCAGCTGCAGCAAGTGAAACTGGAGCTAGGTAAGAAAAACTTCAGTTCCAAGACATCTAATTCGCATCACGCAAAGTTAAGTAATGCAAGAAGAAAAGGACAGAAATGCAGCAAAGGAAAAGGAAACCTGAGCGTCCAACTTACTAATCTAGTGGATGAGCAATGCATTGCAATCGTTCCTTGCTTATTGATATTTCTGTGTTTGTCCGCCTCCTCACGGAACAGTTTAGTTGCTGCATATGTATTTAAGCATATGTTTGGAGCCTAAAATAAAGGAGACACAGAGAAACCTAGGAATTTCAAAAAGTAGATGTGATTTTGAAACGAGGCTTAAAATATTAGACCTTTTTTTTTTTTTTTTTGTCTCAAGGGACTTTTTAGTGAAGTGAAAAAGACATAAACAAATTTGATCATACCTTCCAAACCGTTAGAGAAAAATCGATGTGTTCCATTCACATGACTTTCTCTACATCTCTGTAACAAATTAGTGTTAAAAAGCTTATTCTTCTCTCTAATTTATGATAAACATTAGTGGAAATGATCTTCTTACTTGCTTCCTTATAAGTAGAGGGAAAACAAAGGACTACACTGGGTTAAAACGATATTCAAATCTTATAAAAGCTGTGCATTAAACCAGTTTCTATGCAGGGCCACAGCTTTCCGTATTTCAAATCTGAAACAAATAATATGGAATATCTCAGAAATCGCCAATTCCTCGAAAAAAGGTGTGCTACATAAATTGTGTGTTTTAACTTGCTCTACATTTTTGTGTACTAAGCTTTTGATTATCTCTTACAGTTTTCCAGTTACACAAAATTCATTCAGAATAAAGAGGTCTTTAGAGGCCATTCTCAGAATATCCAAGATATACATTTTATTTACAATTTACGGTATTTTAATCAAAATCGTTAGTGATTTTTGAGAAAATCAAAATTTTCAAAAAAGTTTTCTTGTGAAAGGTAGTTGGGGGTGGGGGGATTTCCTTGAAATCTTCGTGTCGCATCTTTGGAAGATATCAGACATGAACACCAAGTTTGTTATTTAACGGTCTTTTCATTTTTGAGTTAAGCTGCCCACAGACACATACACACACGGACATTTTTCTAAAAATGCTTTTTGGATTTAGGGCATCTCAAAACATGCATTTCCGGTGAAAGCTCGCTTACGAATTTTTGGGAAGAAAGTAACACCTCTATCCACTATGTACATAGTATGTGTAGAGAAAGTAAAGAAATACATAGGAAGATTTGGTTGACTATCAGGATGGTGTGCCGCGAGAACAATTAATCTCTTAACAGCATCTCTTTATTTGTGACGATGTGTGCAACACAATTAACCTGTTGATTTGTGAAGGAGTTGAAGTGTACAAAATTGCGCCATCGAGCTGCAAGTTATATTCATTAGTTATCGATGTGGAAATGTAACTGAACTTTCGTTCTTCAAAGTTCGTGAGTGAAATAAAATCTTATAATTGAGTTGTAAAATGATTGAAAATGGGCTAAGCAGGAGTCCAGGCAATGACATTAAAATGTTAGCTGGTCACGAATAACCACAATTGAAAGCTACTGAAAAGGGACGGAAAATGCTTTACTGTTTGTCAGGTAAACCAACATTGGATCCCAGGCTGAGCATCAACTAGGAGGGGCACTCTGAGACCATTCCTAGTCGAGTGAGGTCAACACATTGCTAGATGAGAAACTACCCCCTATCGGCGAGCTGCGTGAGCGCTGCCAAGGAATCGACCCAGGAACTCACAAACGTTGCTGTTGTGTGTCACGTTTTCACGCCTACCCCAGAAAGGAATATTTGTATCATTGTAAACACTGTTCCGCATTAACCCCGTCCCGTGTGTGACAGATGAGCAGCCACACCAGTACTCGCCTACCGACCAGGAGAACGACGAAAAAGCAAGATGGGAAGGAATCGACCCAAATGTCACCGTCACGTGAGGCTATCACGTTTTCACGCCTACCCCAGAGAGGAATGTTTGCACCATTATAGGCACTATCCCGAGTGTGGCAGATGAGCAGCCACACCAGTACTCGCCTACCGACCAGGAGAACGACGAAAAAGCAAGATGGGAAGGAATCGACCCAAATGTCACCGTCACGTGAGGCTGTCACGTTTTCACGCCTACCCCAGAGAGGAATGTTTGCACCATTATAGGCACTATCCCGTGTGTGACAGATGAGTAGCCACACCAGTACTCGCCTACCGACCAGGAGAACGACGAAAAAGCAAGATGGGAAGGAATCGACCCAAATGTCACCGTCACGTGAGGCTGTCACGTTTTCACGCCTACCCCAGAAAGGAGTGTTTGCACCATTATAGGCACTATCCCGTGTGTGACAGATGAGCAGCCACACCAGTACTCGTCTACCGACCAGGAGAACGACGAAAAAGCAAGATGGGAAGGAATCGACCCAAATGTCACCGTCACGTGAGGCTGTCACGTTTTCACGCCTACCCCAGAAAGGAGTGTTTGCACCATTATAGGCACTATCCCGTGTGTGACAGATGAGCAGCCACACCAGTACTCGCCTACCGACCAGGAGAACGACGAAAAAGCAAGATGGGAAGGAATCGACCCAAATGTCACCGTCACGTGAGGCTGTCACGTTTTCACGCCTACCCCAGAAAGGAGTGTTTGCACCATTATAGGCACTATCCCGTGTGTGGCAGATGAGCAGCCACACCAGTACTCGCCTACCGACCAGGAGAACGACGAAAAAGCAAGATGGGAAGGAATCGACCCAAATGTCACCGTCACGTTTTCACGCCTACCCCAGAGAGGAATGTTTGCACCATTATAGGCACTATCCCGTGTGTGGCAGATTTCCGTTACACACGCAAGGGATAGGATGCCATGCGGTCACTAAAGCTGTTGGAGCACGAAATTGTGAGCCCAAAGTGAAAGCACGCGGAGTAATCGACAACACGTGCTGCAACTGTTTGTGACGCGACAGGCGCAGAGAGCCGCCTCTGGTTGCTACGGCAACGGATTATCATCTAAAAGGCCGTACACGAGCGATTTGCTGCGGGACGAAAACAAGAGCCTTGAGCAGAAAAACAAGACTTGCTAATCGAGATAAACATTAGCAGAAATGGTTTTATTACTTAGTTCCTTATACGTAGGAGAGAAATAAGGGAATCCACTAGGCTAAAGCGATAGTCCAATCTTTTAAAACCTGGTAGGCATGTGATTGATATTCCTTTGTTTGTATGCTCAGCAATTGGCGAATTCCTGATAAAATATAAGTCAAATAAAATATAAGTATCTTAAAGCAGAAACCAATAATAAGCAATATCTCAAAAGCGGTCAGCTGATGTGTCATAAATTATGTGTTTTAACGAATATACTGGTAAGTTTTTGTCTCTTGAGGTTTTCAAGTTATGCAAAATTATGGTCTTCAAAGGCTATTTCCAGAACATTTATTTTATTTGTCATGTAAATATCTTTGACATACAATATTTTAAACAAAAACCTTAGAGCAACTTTTAAGAAAATCACATTTTCGAAAAAAGTTCTATGTAAAGGCTAGTTGGGGGTGGGGGTATTTTCTTGAAAATCTTCGTGTCGAATCCTTGGAAGAAACCAAACTTAAATACCAGTTTTGGTATTCAACGTCTTCTCGTTTTTGAGCTACGCTGTCCACATACACACACATGCACACATACACGGACCCTTTTGTAAGAATCCTTTTTTTGGATTCAGGGGGACCCAAAACATGTATTTCCGGTGAAATCTCGGTATCGAATTTTTCGGTGCAATACAATACCTTCTCTATACACTATGTACATAGTACGTGTAGAGAAAGTAATAACTAAATATCAAATAGGTAATGGTGTTAACTATTGGGTATGCTTTTTAAAACTGAAACAAATAATGCGATAAAATATTTGACGTACTCGATAACTTTAATGTGATCAAAGCTGTGACACAGAACTGTTATAATGTAGTATACACTTTTGTCTGCTGTTTTCTCTAATACATAGGAAGAAATGTGTCAAAATATGTGTGTGTTACACTCACATGACTTTCTCTAGCTGCTCTGCAAACTTCTTCTTTCCACACCATGCCCATAACATTAGCAGAATGTTTTGTTACTTAGAAGGCCACTAGGTGAAAGTGGTAGTCAAAAGTTGTCGTTATGCGATAGTCAAGCAAATCGCTTGCCCAGTAGTAGAACAAAAGAAAAGCGAATACTTCCTGTCTGAGAAAAGTGTAAGTACTTTACAGTTGAAACCAGTATCACGGAATATCTCTGAAACGGTTACCTCCATAACAAAATCGTAAAGAACATAAATTGTGTTTTGACGAGAACTACATTTTTTGTGTGGTAAGTTTTTGTCTATCTCTTACGGTTTAGCAGTTAAGCAAAATTCGGTAAAATTCATCCAGAATAAAGAGATCTTCTGAGACTATTCCCAGAAAATTAGAGACACATATTTTATTTGGGAAGTAAATATCTTTAATAGACAGTATCTTAATCCAACCATTAGTGCCATTTTTGAGAAACTACAAATTTTCAGAATTTTTTCCCTGTAAAGGGTAGTTTGTGGTGGGGGATATTCTTAATATCTTCGCGTCGCATCCTTGGAAGATACTAAACTTAAATACCAACTTTGGTATTTTACTGACTTTTCGTTTTTGAGCTATGCTGTCCACACACACACACGGACCTGTATTCTAAAAATCTGATGTGATCCATTCACATGACTTTCTCTACATCTCTGCAACAAATTATTGTTAAAAAGTTTATACTTCTACCTACTTCATGCTAATCGAGAAAAAATAGCAGGAATAGTCTTATTACTTATTTCATTGTAAGTAGAAGCGAAATAAGGGAGTACCATAGGTTAAAGTGATAGTCAAAAGCTGGTTGCTATGTGGCTGATGTTCCTCTGTTTGTATGGACAGGAGTTGAAAAATTCCTGTATGAGAAAGGCGTAATTTTTTAAAGATGAAACCAAAAATAAGTAATATCTAAAAATTGATCAACTCCACGAAAAAAAAAGCATATAATATAAATTGTGTGTTTTAACGTGCTCTTCATTTTATGAGTGGTAAGTTTTTGACTTACGGTTTAGCAGTTATGCAAAATTTCGTAAAATTCACCCAGAATAAAGTAGTCTTCAGAAGCTATTCCCAGAAAATTCAGGATATACATTTTATTTGTCGATTAGATATCTTTAACATACGACATTTTAATCGAAATCGTTAGAGCCATTTTTAAGAAAATCAAAATGTTCGAAAAAGTTCCATGTAAAGGGTAGTTTGGGGTGGGGGTAATTTCTGAAAATCTTCGCGTCGCATCCCAAGTTTGGTATTTTACTGACCTTTCGTTTTTGAGTTATCGTGTTCACGGACACACGCATACGCAACTACGGACTTTTTACTAAGAATGTTTTTTTTTGGATTCAGGGGGAACCTAAAACATGTATATCCGGTGAATTCTCCGTATCAAATTTTTGGGTGCAATAAAATACCTTCTCTATACACTATGTACATAGTGCCCGTAGAGAAATGAAAAACATAACGATAAAAGCCAAAACGCTCACTTTATATGGAACAACAGAAGTAGATCAAGACCTGTGCTGTTTCCAGGAATTCTGCGCCCAGATGAAAAATGGTGGGCACGATATGTGCCAGCTTCAACCTGTCATGCATCTGAGAGTCGAGTTACCGGGGAACTTCCCAGAAGAATCTCTCACAACCCATCCATTCCGCGCCCTGTGTCTGCATACGGGGTTTCTCCCACATGTAACGTTTTTAAGACGAAAACCCACGCTCTTTGAGGCTTCAAATCTTGGGGGGGAGGGGGAGCTAGGAAGGTTCCGCCCCCCTCTTACTGGCAAAGTCTGGGTCATGACCCCTTCAACAATCTTACGGAATGGGCCTGGCCCTGCCCCCAAAATACCAAGATATATCTCTTATTTTAAAAATATTATGTGTTCCATTCACATGACTTTCTCTACATCTCTGTAACAAATTATTGTTAACAAACTTATGCTTCTATTTACTTAATGCCAATCGAAAAAGTATGCAGAAATAGTCTTATTACTTGCTTCCTTGTAAGTAAAAGCGAAATAAGGGAGTATCATAGGTTAAAGTGGTAGTCAAGCAGGTTGCTATGTAACTGAAGTTCCTTTGTTTGTATGGACAGGAGTTGACAAATTTCCGTATGAGAAAAGTAAAAATTGTTAAAGCTGAAACCAAAAACAAGGAATATCTAAAACACGATCAACTCCATGAAAAAAATGCATATAACATAAATGATGTGTTTTACAGTGCTCTACATTTTTGTATGGTACGTTCTTTTCCATTTCTTACGGTTTAGCAGTTGTGAAAAAATCCATAAAATTCGTCCAGAATAAAGTAAACTTTACTGGCTATTCCCAGAAAATTCAAGGTATACATTTTATTTGTCAGGTAAATATCTTTAGTATACATATTTTAATCAAAATCGTTAGAGCCACTTTTGAGAAGATCAAAATGTTCGAAAAAAATTCCATGTAAAGGGTAGTTTGGGGTAGGGGGATTTTTCCCAAAATCTTCGTGTCGTATCCCTGGAAGATACTAAACTCAAATACCAAGTTTGGTATTTTACCAAGTTTTCGTTTTTGAGTTATCGTGTTGACAGACACAC
This sequence comes from Hymenopus coronatus, assembly GCA_030762935.1. Taxonomy (NCBI): domain Eukaryota; kingdom Metazoa; phylum Arthropoda; class Insecta; order Mantodea; family Hymenopodidae; genus Hymenopus; species Hymenopus coronatus. Next base: position 142,659,786 of record CM060886.1, on the reverse strand, counting down.
GGACACACACACATAGACGTTTTTGTGAAAATGCTTTTTATGGATACAGGGGACCTTAAAACATATATTTACGGTGAAATCTCGGTATCGAATTTTTGGGTGGAGTGCAATACCTTCTCTATACACTATGTACATAGTGCGTATAGAGAAACTAAGAATCTAATGTTTTGCATTCATAGGGCTTCCTCTACCTATTCTGCAACAAACTCTTTATTCTTCTATCAAGAAATAGAAAATAAACACAATAGGCTAAAGCGATAGTCAAATCATACAAAAGCTGTCGCTATGTATTTGAAATCCTGTTTTCTTTTCATGGCCACCAGTACAAGAAAAATGTGATGTGTTCCATTCACATGCCTTTCTCTACATCTCTATAACAAATTATTGTTAAAAAGTTTAAGCTTCTATTTACTTCGTGTTAATCGAGAACAAAATAGCATAAATAGTCTTATTACTTGCTTCTTTATAAATAGAAAAGAAATAAGGGAGTACCATAGGTTAAAGTGATAGTCAAAAGCTGGTTGCTGTGTGACTCAAGTTTCTTTGTTTGTAAGGACACGAGTTGACAAATTTCTGTATGAGAAAAGTATGTTTTTTAAAGCTGAAACGAAAACAAGGAATATCTAAAAAATGATAACTCCACGAAACAAATGTATATGACATAAATTGTGTGTTTTAACGTGCTCTACATTTTATGTGTGGTAAGTTTTTGTCCATCTCTTACGGTTTAGCAGTTATGTAAAATGCATCCAGAATAAAGTAGTCTTCAGAGGATATTTCCAAAAAATTCAAAGTATACGTTTTATTTTATTTGTCAGGTAAATATCTTTCATATACGTTAGTTTAATCAAAATCGTTAGAGCTATTTTTGATAAAATTAAACCTTTCGAAAAAAGTTCCATGTAAAGGGTAGTTTGGGTGGGGGAATTTTTCTCAAAATATTGTGTCGCATCCCTGGAAGATACTAAACTTAAATACCAAGTTTGGTATTTTAGCGACTTTTGGTTTTTGAGTTATCGTATTCACAGACACGGACACACACACGAACCTTTTTTTGAAAATGCTCTTTTTGATACCAGGGACCCTAAAACATATATTTCCGGTGAAATCTCGGTATCGAATTTTTGGGTGCAGTGTAATACCTTCTCTGTACACTATGTACGTAGCACGTATAGAGAAAGTAAAAAAGCGCGCGCGCGCGTGTGTGTTTTCTGTCTGTGGGCAGCAGAGCTCAAAAAGGAAAACTTAGTTAAATACCAAACTTGATATCAAGTTCAGTATCTTCCAAGAATAAGACAGGAAGATTTTAAAGCCAATCCCCCACCCCAAACTACCCTTTACATGGAACATTTTTCGAAAACGTTGATTTTTCTCAAAATGGCTCTACCAATTTTGATTAAAATACTTTATGTTTCAGATATTTTTATGACAAACGAACTGTATATCTTGAATTTTCTGGGAAAAGCCTCTAAAGACCTGTTTATTATGAATGATTTTCATTGAATTTTGCATAACTGGTAAACCGTAAAAGATAGACATAATTTACTACATTAAAAATGTAGATAACGATAAAACATACAATTTATGACATATACATTTCTTCGTATCTTTGGCCGTTTTCGAGATATTCCTGTTATTGATATCCGTTTTAAAATATTTAAACTTTTCTTACATGGGAAGTTGTGAACGCTTGCCTACGCAAAGAAACGGATTTCAATTCCATAGCAACCAGATTTTAAAACATTCGACTGTCAGTTTAGCCTAGTACATTATCTTATTTCTCTTCTACTTATAAAGGAACTGAGTAATAAGACCGTTCTGCTAGTGTTTACCTCGATTAACATGAAGAGATACAGGATGATTTATATGGAGCTGACACGTTTCTTTCATCAATTGTTTCAAAACGAGTTATGCTAGCGACAACTTATTATACCTAAATTGTAGAGTAATTTTGGGAGATTATTTATCTCTATAGCAAATGTTAAAAATGTCCTCCATCCTGCATAAGGCACAACTCAACACGTCGTACTCTGGAGGACTCTGTTGTCAATCTCCTTTGTGATGTGCTTCAGATCGTCCAATGTCTGGGGACGTGTGGCGTAAACCCTGTCTTTTAAGTAACCCCACAGAAAGAAAGAAATCCGACGATATCAAATCCGGAGATCTCGGTGGCCACAGGAAATTATCCGGTCGTCAAAGAAACTTGCAATTAGGTTCATGGATTCATTTGATGTATGGCATGTAGCGCCATCTTGCTGAAAATATCCTTGACTCAGCTCTACATTATACTGCATTTTCACGATCACTATAAGAACAAAATGTCGAAACAGCTGCCAACAATGCAAGTATTAATAGAACATAAACATCTGCGCATCTAGTGACAAGGAATTTAAACTCCAGAACATTCTACTTAATTTGGTGCTAAAATTGGGTCATTGAATGAATTACCAACGGAATAATTAAAGAAAGAAATGTGTCAGGCCTACATGTGTCACACTGTAGAATAATAAGCTTGTTAACAGTAATGTATTGCAGAGAAAGTCATGTGAACATAAACACCAGACACTTTTTATGTGTATAGTTTACAGTCATTAAACTCGCTTCTGTAATACATCTACTTCAAAGGACGATGATATTGGTGTTGTGCCAGTGTTCTGGTGGAAAAATTCCCGGGGCTTGGATCCGAAGCCATTACGATGCAACTCCCTGGCTTATATTACGCAATCCTCGCTGCCCTTTGCCGTTTAAAGGAAGTGGTTACATCACTGCTAGCAGCGTAACTTGGTCAGAGTTCTTCCGCAACTGTCAACTTTTCTGCTGGCAAACAATTTCATATTCATCTACTCCACTATAACTTCCGAGGGGTTTCAAATACCGGGAAAACTGACACATTCCAAGAAGAGTTTGTATAAGCTCAGGAGTCGACACCCCGACGGGCATCAACATTTTTATTTATCATAGACGTGTATTAAATATCAGATATTTTAATCAAAATCGTTACAGCCATTTTTGAGAGACTCAAAAGCTTTCGTGAAATATTCCGTGTAAAGCGTACTTCAGGATGGGAGATTTTCTGGACATCGCGTTGGAGGATGCGCAACTTAAATATGAAGTGTGGTATTTACGAGGGCCGTTTTTTTTTTTTTTTTTTTCAACCTCCGTAAATAAAAGACAAGTTCACAGAAAACAATTGTTTTACTACTAAAAGTTTTGTACACTTATGGTTACTTTTCAACATAATCACCGAAAAGATTGAGACATTTATGGTACCTGTGCACAAGCTTTGCAATACCCGCTTCAAAAAATGTTGCCGCCAATGATGCAGCCCGGAACCATTATCAATGCAACTGTTTATTGTGAAACTTTACGACGTTTGCGGAGAGCCATTCAAAACAAACGAAGAGGAATGCTGACTTCAGGAATTGTGTTGATCCATGACAACGCTCGTCCACACACTGCTGGCACAACCCATTGGTTCCTTGAACCATTTCAATGGGACATTTTCGATCATCCGCCGTACAGCCCTGACCTGGCACCCAGTGACTTTCACCTTTTCTCTGAACTGAAGACGTGGCTAGGAGGGCAGAATTTTCAAACCAACCAAGATCTTCAAAACAACGTCAATGCTCATTTGAAATCATTGACAGCAACATTTTTGAAGCGGGTATTGCAAAGCTTGTGCTCAGGTACGATAAATGTCTCAATCTTTTCGGTGATTATGTTGAAAAGTAACCATAAGTGTACAAAACTTTTAGTAATAACATAATTGTTTTCTGTGAACTTGTCTTTTATTTACGGAGGTTGAAAAAAACAGTAGTAACAATAACAGACTTTTCGATTTTTAGTTATGCTCTTCTCTCTCTCTCTCTCTCTCTCTCTCTCTCTCTCTCTCTCTCACACACACACATAGGGGACTTCAAAACATATATTCCCTGTGAAATCTCAACATCAAATTTTCGGGTGGGATACAATACTTTCTCTGACTACTACGCACCATAGAGAGTAAGAACGCATTAGCAGGTTTGTGCTACATAGCGGATAGAGAATGTATTCCATGCTACCCGATAATTCCATACTGAGATTTCACCGGGTAAAAACATGTTTGGAGAGAACTGAATAAAAAAAAATCTGATGTGTTCCATTCACATGACTTTCTCTACATCTCTGCAACAAATCGTAGTTTAAAAGCTTATGTTTCTATTTACTTCATGCTAATTAGCAGAAATAGTCTTATTACTTGCTTCCTTAAAAGTAGAAGCGAAATAAGGGAGTACCATAGATTAAAGTGATAGTCAAAAGCTGGTTGCTCTGTAACTGAAGTTCCTTTGTTTGTATGAACAGGAGTTAAGGAATTCCTGTATGAGAAAAGTATAAGTTCTTCAAAGCTAAAACGAAAAACCAGAAATATGTTAAAAATGGTCAACTCTACGAAAAAAATGTATATGACATAAATTGTGTGTTTTATCGTGAGATACATTTTCTGTGCAGTAAGTTTTCCCCCATCTATTATAGCACAATTAAATAAACTTCATCCAGATTAGTCTTAGGGGCTATTCCCAGAAAATTCAAAATATACATTTTATTTGTCAGGTAAATATTTAATATACGACATTTTAATCAAAATTGTTAGAGCTATTTTTAAGAAAATAAACATTTTCGAAAAGTTTTCGATGTAAAGGGTAGTTTGAGTTGGGGAATTTTCTTGAAAATCTTCGTGTCGCTTCCTTGGAAGATACCATATTTAAATACCAAGTTTGGGCTGTAACGGTGTTTTCGTTTTTGAGCTATGCTGCCCACCCACACACACACACAGACATTTTTTTAAAAATGTGTTGTTTTTTTTTATTCAGGGAGTCTCAAAACATGTACTTCCGGTGAAATCTCGGTGTCGAATTTTTGGGTGCAATGCAATACTTTCTCTATACAGTATGTACATTGTTCGTATAGAGAAAGCAATAAAAGTATTTTTAGAAGCATGCCCATGTGTGTGGGTCTCTGGTCAGCATAACTCAGAAACGAAAAGCCCGTCAAATACCAAACTTGTATTTATATTTAGTATCTTCCAAGGATGCGATACGAAGATTTTCAAAAGAATCCCCCAGCCCAAACTGCGCTTTAGTTGGAACACTTTTTTAAAATGTTTACTGTCTCAAAAATGGCTGTAATAATTTTGATTGAAACACTGTATATTTAGGATATTTTCTTGACAAACAAATAGCCTCTGATGACAGGTAAACAGTAAGAGACAGACTGAAACTTAATTACATGTCTTATACACTTCTCACTTAGAAATAACCGTTTTTGAGATATTCCGAGTAATTGCTTTCAGTTCTGAACTTCTTTATTAAACGGTAAGTTTTTCTTTTCGTCTCTCTTTTGTTTACTCCTAGAGAACCGAATCACAGATACAGCGGCTTCTAAAAATCTCAATATCACTTTAGCCTAGTGTATTCCCTTATACTTATAAGAAAGCAAGTAATAAGTCCATTTCTGCTAATGTTATTCCCAATTAGCATGATGGGGATAGAAGAATAGTTTGTATTTTAAATAGCTAGAATGGAACGTATCAGATGTTTAAAACTTGTATGCGTTTATTTTGTGTGGGGAAAGTTCACGCAACTGGCGTGTGTGATGTCACATAATTGTATTATTCGCGCCATTTGTTTCTAGTGGTCAGTAGGCCTACGAGATGAGTAAAATTTAAAAGGTTGTCAATTTTAATTTAATGAACACAACTTATTTATAGGAATATTAATCAACCTTTTTAAATCATAGAATTTATTGAATCCAATTTAAAGTATAATTACACATTTTGATGGAAAACACCTTCTTTAAACTAAAAGTGTGTCTTACCTAAAACAAAAACCTTGCATTTATACGACATTGTATAGTAAGAATATCTTGTAAATGGAACACCTCACATTCTTTATTTAGTGGAGCTCAAAAGTGGACTTTGCAAGTTTTGAGTAGAAATAACATTTTCCTTACTTCCAATCCCTAATACAATAAAAAAGGTGTGATATGTATCAAACCCAAACCTTTCTCTACAACATGCTAATCTAGTAGAACTGCACTTACTACTGGCTGCTTGTAAGTAGAAGGGAGTACACCAGACTAAAGCAGTTGTCAAACCTTTCATAAACTGGTCGCTATGTGAAACAATTGAGATTCGGTTTGCTTTCCATGGTCTCGTTTAAGAAAAGATAAGAAGCATAAAACTGAAACCATAAATACAAAATCTGATGTGTTCCCTTCACATGACTTTCTGTACTTCTGTGTAACAAATTATTGTTATCTATTTACTTTATGCTAATCGAGAAAAAAATAGCAGAAATAGTCTTATTACTTGATTCCTTGTAAGTAGAAGCGAAATAAGGGAGTACCATAGGTTAAAGTGATAGTCAAAAGCTGGTTACTAGGTGACTGAAGTTCCTTTGTTTGTATGGACACGAGTTGACAAATTCCTGTATGAGAAAAGTACAAGTTTTTCAAAGCTGAAATCAAAAATAAGCAATATCTCAAAAACGATCAACTCCTCGAAAAAAATGTATATGACATAAATGTTGTGTTTTAATGTGCTCTACATTTTTATGTGGTAACTTTTTGTCAATTTCTTATGGTTTAGCAGTTATGCAAAATTTCGTAAAATTCATCCAGAATAAAATAGTGCTCAGAGGTTATTCCCAGAAAGATCAAGATATACATATTATTTGTCAGGTAAATATCTTTAATATATGATATTTTAATCAAAATCGTTAGAGCCATTTTTGAGAAAATCAAAATTTTCGAAAAAAGTTCCATGTAAAGGGTAGTTGGGGTGGGGGATTTTCTTGAATATCTTCGTGTTTGGTATTTAACGGTCTTTTCGTTTTTGAGCTATGCTGTACACAGACACACACACACGGACCTTTTTTCAAAAATGCTTTTTTTTTAATTAAGGGGGATCCAAAACATGTCTTTCCGTTGATATCTCATACACTAGGTACATAGTACGTGTAGAGAGAGTATACAAGCTAATATGAAGTTGTTTGAATCTGCCTCTCTATTTTAATCCCAAACTCGGCAAAAATTCACTAGCTGTTTCCAAATCGGACCGGAAATGACAAGGCACAGGATTCGTAAACAAGTGAGCCGGAGTCAATGGCGCACCGGAAACCCAAAAATATAGGTGATGAAATTAGCGAAACGGAATGAAATTAGTGAAGCAGTAAACAGCCAAGGAAAGTTTCCAGGTCCCGCAGGTCGTGCAGCCTAGCGCGAAGGGAGAGATCCAACTTTCTATTGCGGCTTGGTTAGAGTTATTACTCTCTCTAGCACATATGTACAGCATTCATAGTAGACGGAGAAGGTATTACATTACACCCAAACATTCGATGCAGTGATTGTACCGTAAATATGTTTTGAGGGCCTCTGATTAAAATATGTGATGTGTTCCACTCACATAACTTTCTGTAGCTGTTGCACAAACAAAATTTTCTTACAAAAGGCTATATTTCATCTCGTAATGCTAATTTAAATAAAGATTAACAACATTGGTCTTATTACCTGCTTCCTCGTAGGCAGAAGGGAAATAAAGGCATACACTTGGCTAAAGCGATAGTCCAATGTTTTAAAAACTGGTCATTTATGTGAAACAATTAGGTTCAATTTGCTTTGCATGGTACCGTTAAAGAAAAATTAATTAGCTGAAACCAATAATATTTAATATCTTGAAAATGGTCAATCTAAGAAGATTTATATTTTTGTGTAGTAAACCTTTGTGGTTATGCAAAATTAAAAAAAAAAAAAGATACAGAATAAAAAGGTTCTTAGAGGCTATTTCCAGAAAATTCAACATGTACATCTTATTTAGCATTAAACGTAAGAGATTTTTAATCAAAATCATTACAGCCATTTTGGCGAAAATCAAAATTTTCGAAATGTTCACCATGTAAAGTATAGTTGGGGTGGAGGGATTGTCCTGAAAATCTTTGTATTGCATCCTTGGAGGATACTGAACTTAAATATCAAGTTTGGTAGTTTTTGGCGGTCGCGTCGTGGCCGAATGACCAGACCACTTGCCTCTCCCCTTCATTCCCAAGCGACCGCATTTCAGATTTGTAGTGGACAAAGTGGGGCAGGGACGGGGTTTCTCCGGGTTCCCCGCCATCACATTCCACCGGGGCTCCAACTCCAGTATCATCGTCTGCGATGCCATAGCCGTAAAAGCGGGCGTTAAACGCTTCCCCTTCCCCCAAAAAACGGACTTTTCGTTTTTGAGCTATGCTGCCCATAGAAGCACACATAGGGCCTTGTTTTAATTTTTTTTTTTTTTTTATTCAGGGGGTCCAAAATATATATTTCAGGTGAAATCTCGGTATCGAATTTTTGGGTGGAATGCAAATACCTTCTCTAAACACTACGCACATAGTACGTGTAGAGAAAGTAAGAAAGCATGTTTAGAAAAACTTCCGCGTATCTATGTGCGTGTACCACATACCTAAAAAACGAAAACCACATTAAATAGGTACCAAACTTGGTATTTAAGTTTAGTATCTTCCAAAGACTTGCAAAACCCTCTCCCCAACTACTCTTTACAAAGAACACTTTTCGAGAAAAAACAATTTAAAAATAGCACTAATGATTTTGATTAAAATACCGTATATTAAAGATATTTGCACGACAAATAAAATGTATATCTTGAATTTTGAAACGTGTTTGGGTGTTTCCCTTTGTTAGGCGACAATCATGCAACGTTAGTATTTAATGACCTTTATGTTGGATACCAAGTTGTAACGTTTTTCTCTGTTCAGCTTGAGCCTTGGTTATCCAGTCGTAAAGACCCTTTTAGGCTCGACCTTTTCTAATCTCTATCGATTGGTCTCGAAGGGGACGCCAAGGAATGATCGTGTAAAATAAATGAATGACAACACACTATTTCATCTTTTCCAGAATAAACGATCGAAAAGTAGCGCGCAATATTTCTTTCTGTCTTGGTATTTCAGCTGGAAGGTTGCAATTACATATATATAGCTTGAAGTTTTCACTACTGAGGATATTCTTTGTTTTATGTGCACCTCTAGCGAAGGAAGCTCTACGTTCTCCTGTGAAGAACAGAGAGGTGTGCTTCGATATTTGTGGACCAAAAGGCATAAACTGAGAGATGCGTGGCGTGTATGGGGGTGTTTGCATGGACCGTAGCAATGTCTCCAGATGGTGGGCGTTCTTCCAAGAGGGCGTTGTGAATCTTAGTGACTCTCCACGCTCCGGGAGACCGGTAACAGCTGCAACCCCGCAGCATGTCGGACCCATTGCACGACTAGCGTGTGCAACTGCGAGCCTTATCGAAACAGTTCAACATTTCCTATATTGTTGATCACACGTTGAAATTTCGGGAAGTTAGAGCTCGCTGGGTGCCTAAGAACCTGACAGACAACCACGAGGGCAAGTTGGATCACTTAAGGCGGTACATTACAGAAGGTTATGACTTTCTGAAAGGAATCGTCACTGGTGATGAGTCGTGGGCATACAACTACACGCCCAAAATATGGAGTGCAAACATGCTGTAAAGAAAGAATTAAAAGTCACTCAAAGTGCTTGTGTTTTATTGGTGAACACAGTCTACATTAAAACTCTGTTGCGTCATGCCCTTCGTGACAATCGCCTCAACATTCATGCTGAGACTCAAACTTTTTCATGGCAATGCTCACCCCATGTAGCTGCTGTCATAAAGTCACCAAATTTGGTTGGGAGGTGCTCCAACATCCACCTTACTATCCGGACCTTGCACCGTTGGACTTTCGTCTGTTTGGTCGGCCCATGTTTTACTCATCAGTCCGCAGAGGGCAAACGGACAGGACATATTGAAACTGGTATCACAAATGTGTTGAGAAAGTTGGTGACAATGTCAAAAGCTGCAAGTTTAATTTACATTATTATACTTTTCTGAAAAGAATAAGATGTGCTCCATTCACATGATCTGTAACAAATTGTTGCTAAAAAGCCTTTTCTTCTCTCTGCTTTCTGATAATGAAGCTAGGCATTAGCAGAAAAATTTGTCATATTACTTGCTTCCTTGTAAGAAGAAGGCAAATAATGGAATACACTAGGTTAAAACGATAGTCAAATCTTTTAAAAGCTGGTTGCAACTTTCCGTGTGAGAAAAGTTTAAGTATTTGATATCTGAAACAAATAACAAGGAATATCTCAGAAATTATCAATTCCACGAAAAGATGTTTATGGCATAAATTGTGTGTTTTAACATGATCCACATTTTTTGTGTGCTGAGTTTCTATCTATCTCTTAGGTTTACAAGTTACGCAAAATTCATTCAGAATAAAGAGGTCTTTAGAGATTATTCCCAGAAAATGCAACATATACATTTTATTTGCCATATAAATATCTTTAATATGCGGTCTTTTAATCAAAATCGTTACAGCCATTTTTGAAAGATCAAAATTTTCGAATTTTTTTTCATGTAAACGGTAGTTTGGGGGGGGTCTCAAAATCTTAGTGTCACATCCTTGAAAGATACTAAACTTAAATATCAAGTTTGGTATTTTACCGACTTCTCGTTTTTGAGTTATAATGTTGACAGACACACGGACCTTTTTCCAAAAATGTTTTTTTACACGGGACCCTAAAACGTGTATTACCGGTGAAATCTCGGTGTCGCTTTCTATACTCTATGAACATAGTAGGTGTAGAGAAAGTAAAAGCATTATTGTGCGCTATTTTTCGATCCGCCCTCGTATACAAGTCACTTAACCGATATTCTAACGCTTATACATCGCCCACTCTGAAAGAGAGTGTGTGATGGGCATACATTAGCCTGAATACGGGCGCATATTGAATTTCATCCAACGCTCACATTACCCAGCATTTCTTACTTCTAAATAATCTGATTTTTACTTTCTCTACACCTACTATGTACATAGTGTATAAAGAAGGTAATGTACTGCATCAAAAAGTTCGATACCGAGATTTCACCGCCAATACATCTTTTGGGACACCTTGAATCCAAAACAAAGCATTTTTTGAAAACTGTCCCTGTGTGTGTGTGCGTGCGTGTTTCTCTGTGGGCAGCAAAGCTTAAAAACAAAAAGTCCGTTAAATACCAAAGTTAGTATTCAAGCTCAGCATCTTCCAAGGCTGCAACATAATGTGTTCAAGAAAATCCCCACCCTAACTGCCCTTTACATGGAAAAACTCCCAACATTTTTGGTTTTATCAAATATAGTCCCAAGGACTTTGATTACATCTCTAATAATTAGGATACTTACATGAGAAATAAATTGAATGTCTTGAATTTTCTAAGAATGGCCTCTGAAGACCTCTTTATTCAGGATGAATTTTGCGTAACTGGTAAACCGTAAGAGATAGACAAAACTTACTGCACAACAAGTGTAGATCTCCATAGCAACAGAATTTATGACATATACATTTTTTTCGTGTAGTTAACCGTTTTCGAAATATTCCGTGTTATTGGTTTGAGTTTCTCGTACAGGAACTTGTCAACTGCTGGCCACACAAAGAAACGCAACTCAATCCCATAGTAAAACATTTGACTGTCGGTTTAACCTATTGTTTTCTCGATTAGCATTAAGTGATAGAAGAAATAATAGTATGTTACTGAGAAAGTCGTGCGAATGGAACACACCGGACTGTTATAAAATGTGACTGACACAAGGATATTCACGTTATAAATGTGCACAGGTATTGTCTTTCTAGTTGCTGCCTATCCAAAGTACATTATATTGTCTTTCTAGTTGCTGCCTATCCAAAGTACATTATATTTTCTTTCTAGTTGCTGCCTATCCAAAGTACATTATATTGTCTTTCTAGTTGCTGCCTATCCAAAGTACATTATATTGTCTTTCTAGTTGCTGCCTATCCAAAGTACATTATATTTCCTTTCTAGTTGCTGCCTATCCAAAGTACATTATATTGTCTTTCTAGTTGCTGCCTATCCAAAGTACATTATATTTTCTTTCTAGTTGCTGCCTATCCAAAGTACATTATATTTCCTTTCTAGTTGCTGCCTATCCAAAGTACATTATATTTTCTTTCTAGTTGCTGCCTATCCAAAGTACATTATATTTCCTTTCTAGTTGCTGCCTATCCAAAGTACATTATATTTTCTTTCTAGTTGCTGCCTATCCAAAGTACATTATATTGTCTTTCTAGTTGCTGCCTATCCAAAGTACATTATATTGTCTTTCTAGTTGCTGCCTATCCAAAGTACATTATATTTCCTTTCTAGTTACTGCCTATCCAAAGTACATTATATTTCCTTTCTAGTTGCTGCCTATCCAAAGTACATTATATTTCCTTTCTAGTTGCTGCCTATCCAAAGTACATTATATTTTCTTTCTAGTTGCTGCCTATCCAAAGTACATTATATTTCCTTTCTAGTTGCTGCCTATCCAAAGTACATTATATTTTCTTTCTAGTCGCTGCCTATCCAAAGTACATTATATTTTCTTTCTAGTTGCTGCCTATCCAAAGTACATTATATTTTCTTTCTAGTTGCTGCCTATCCAAAGTACATTATATTGTCTTTCTAGTTGCTGCCTATCCAAAGTACATTATATTGTCTTTCTAGTTGCTGCCTATCCAAAGTACATTATATTTCCTTTCTAGTTGCTGCCTATCCAAAGTACATTATATTTTCTTTCTCTAAACGTACATGGTGTTAACGAAGATGTTGTATGGCACCCAAAAATTTGATACCGCCGTTTCTCCGGAAATACAAGTTTTGGGGTCCCTTATATCCAAAAAAAAAAAAAAAACTATTTCGTGTGTCTGTGTGTCTGTGAACACAATAACTCAAAAACGAAAAGTCGTTAAAATACCAAACTTGGAATTTAAGCTTTGTATCTTCCATGGATGCGACACTAAGATTATGAAAAATTCCCCCACCCCCTTTACATGGAAAAAATTTCGAAAAAGCTTCATGTTCTCAAAAATGGCTCTAACTATTTTGATTGACATTTATATTTAAATAAAATGTACATCTGGGACTATGCTCTTTATTCGGAATGAAAAACCGTAAAGGACAGATCGAAACTTACTAACACAAAAACGTGTCACTGTGTGCCATATACTTTTTCCTTTTGCGTTGAATTGACTGGTTCTAAGACATTCTCTGTTATTTGTTCCAAATCTAAAAACGTTTTTCACACGCAAAGTTGTAAGCTCCAGGTGCTGCAGGATTTCAACCAGTTTTTATAAAAGTTGACATTCGTTCTAGTCTAATGTACTCTCTACATTTTCGTCTACTTACAAGGAAGCAAGTAATTAAGAACTTTTCAGCTAACGTTTATCGCGATTATATAAAGTAGATATAAGAATGTGATTTATAGCAATAATTTCTTACAGGGACATAGAGAAAGTCATGTGAATAGAACACATCAGATTTTTTATGTGGAGCTGAACATTTTTGAGATATTCCTTGTTATGTGTTTCAGATTTAAAATACATAGAAATGGACTTCAACCACATGGCAACCAGCTGTTAAAAAATCTGGTATGTTTTATTCACATGCCTTTCTCTACATCTGCACAACAAATTATTATTAAAAAGCTTATGATTTTTTTTACTTCATGCTAATCGAGGAAAAATTAGCATAAATCGCCTTATTACTTGCTTCCTTGTAAGTAGAAGCGAAATAAGGGAGTACCATAGGTTAAAGTGATAGTCAAAAGCTGGTTGTTATGTGGCTGAAGTTTCTCTTTGTATGGACAACAGTTGACAAATTCCTGTACGAGAAAAGTACAAGTTTTTCAAAGCTGAAGCCAATAACAAGCAATATCTCAAAAACGATCAACTCCACGAAAATGTATATAACGTAAATTCTGTGTTTTAATGTGCTCTACGCTTTTTGTAGAGTAAGTTTTTGTCTATCTCTTACGGTTTAGTAATTATGCAAATTCCGTAAAATTCATCCAGTATAAAGTAGTCTTGAGAGGCAATTCCCAGAAAATTCAATATATACATTTTATTTGTCAGGTAAAAATCTTTAATATACGATATTTTAATCAAAATCGTCACACCTATTTATGAGAAAATAAACATTTTCGAAAAAAGTTCCATATAAAGGGTAACTGGGGGGGGGTCTTCTTGAAAATATTCATGTCGCATCCTTGCAAGACAGCAAACTTAAATACCAAGTTTGGTATTTAACGGTCTTTTCGTTTTTGAGCTATTTTGTCCAAACACACACACACACACATTCACATACACACACACAGGGACCTTTTTCCAGAAATGCTTCTTTTGGATTCAGGGGGACGCAAAACATGTATTTTCCGTGAAATCTCGGTATCGACCTTTTGGGTGCTTTACAATACCTTCTCTATACACTGCACATAGTACGTGTAGAGAAAGCAAAAATGTGACTATCACTTTAGCCTAGTATATTCCCTTATTTGCCTTCCACTTACAAGGAAGGAAGTAACAAGACCATTTCTGTTAATGTTTGTCTGGTGTATCATAAAGTAGAAAGAAGAAGCTGTTTAGCAATAATTTGTTGTAAAGATGGTGTAGAAAAAGTCATGTGAGTGGAACACATCAAACTTTCGTGTTTTGGTTCACAGGGTTACGTTCAGTATGTCTAATTAGTGAGCGGACATCTTCTTGTGACCAAACTTTCTTGAAAGGAGAAACTTGTCGAGATTCGACATGCAATATCTTTCCTCAAGGTAGGAACATGTTTCATAACTGTTCTAGTAACCAGGTGTGTAATAAAACAACCAGAGTGTATGCGTGGTAATAAATTTAAATTGTTCAGTTGCAAGACAATGGCCTCTTGTAAATGGTCTTTACCTTTGAAATTTGTACCAATATTTATATTCATAGGTACCGCATGTTGCCGACATTTTCTCAACTGTACTCCATTTTGTGTATTTGTGGTTCAGATGTTTTCTCGTTGCATACCGAAGTCAAAATCACTGGATGCAAGATAATTATTATGTATGCTACACACACAGGTCGTTTCAAACGAAGATAACAATCGATTAACTTACACTTTGATTTGTCCGAAACTTGACGTCGCAACTTTCAAACTCTTCTATATACAGTTTTATCTGTGTTTAAAAATCGCACACATTTGGGATTAGGCAGCGAAGGAACAACGGTTGCCATACGCTACACACACATGCTACGTTTTCCATTACTAAGGTGGCCTGTGCCGCGCCGGTTTGTCTATCAAACCACGCCTACACCACGCGACTGGGACCTTCGCTACCAACCGGCATCGCTCTTGGAGTGGGCCAGACACGTGCCATCTGGTTATGTACGACTGCCTAATCTATGGTGATTTTACGTCAGCTTTTGCATGTTCCGAATTTAGAGCTGAAAATTATAGTCACGTATCACGTACGGTATGACCAACAAGGTCCACACCTTCGTTGGTGTTGTTTTGAAACATCTTGTATATATATTTAAATGTTTTGATTTTTACTCTGCGATTTTGTTTGTTGTAAATAAGTTTCGTGGTAACGTGTTTATTTCAAGGTTGCGAAATGAAAAGTTGAAGAAAACGAGATATGTACGATAAGAGGGGCTTCGGTATCAAACCTGAGGTTATTGTAACTGGGGGGGGGAGAGGATACACCGGGTGGCTGGAAACAGGAGCGATGGCATAGTTTGAAACAGTGCCGGTCCCTTTGGCCGTGCTCGCTAAAGTGCCTAGCTTTGGTGTTTCGTGGCATAGGGGATCGTGGGTTCGAGTCCCACCTTGGGCATGGACGTTTGTGTGTTTGTAAATATGTGTATTTGTGAGTAAAAAGAAAACGAAAAAGAAAGGAAATGGAACAAAACGGGGAAAAAGAGGAAAAGTAGCACGACAGCGGACAGGCAGACCGCCGCTCCTGCCCTATATAGGAAGGATCCTTCACCCTGTGCTAGCAGAGGTACTCATCCTGGAGTTTGAATTAGTCACTTTAGGATAGGAAGTTGGCGGGTCGGAGAGCCACGCTGCACCGAGCACCATTGCCGACACCTCCAATCTTGAAGGATAAAGGACGAATGAAGTGACATTGGAAACGACATGAAGGGACAGGAATTCAAGACCGTCCTCCGTTTTCTAGGAGTAATACACTAGGCTCTGGTTCCCAAGGTCGCGGGTTCAAACCCGGTGAAAGGCGATGGATTTTTTTTCGCGCCTAAAACTCCTTGCATGATGATATTGATAATTTATTTAATCATTTGGCATACATACAATGCAATAGGTTTCGTCAGCTAGTCATTAAAATGCATCTATATTTAAATATTCTTGTATGTTGTAAAAATTAAGTCGCTTAATTCTGTTTTAACACGAATTTTAAAAGAATTGATTTACAATTTATCTTATATAATCCAAGCCCAAATACCTTTATTTGTTTGATCAGTTGGAACTACCGCACTATTATTATTATTATTATTGTTATTGTTATTGTTGTTATTGTTATTGTTATTGTTATTGTTATTGTTATTGTTATTGTTATTGTTATTATTATTGTTATTGTTATTATTGTTATTATTGTTATTGTTATTGTTATTATTATTATTGTTATTATTATTATTATTATTATTATTATTATTATTGTCACCATCATCCAGGATTTGGAATAATTTCTCATGCAATTTCTCATGAAAGAGAAAAAAAGAAGCGTTTGGAAGTTATGGTATAATTTGAGGTATATGAGCCATCGAACTTGTGCTCTGAGCTCATCACATATTTACAGTAGGAGTGAATTAATTTCAGGGTTTAGTGTTCAATATGTAAGAGGAGGATTTGCAGTAATTTTTTAAGAGAGTATTCTAGAATTTTATTTATAAGTACATTAGAACGTGTTATTTTTGTTGTACTGTTTTAAACTCATTTACACTTTGGAATAATTGTTGTTGTTTTTTTTTCACACAAGCCGTGTGTAGGACAGGAGTTGGATAGGTAGAGTCAGACTGAAAAATGCAATGTCATAGCCGGGATTTGAACCACGGATCGCCCGATCTCTAACCGGTTGCATAGCATTGAACTTCTCAACTGAACTGAACTGAATTTGAATTTTTCAGTGTGACTCTACCTATCCTACACACGGCTTGTGTGAAAGACAATTAAAACCAATACTATTTGACCGTAACAGTTGGCTATGCTATGAATCCTGGGCCTAAAACACTTACAAGTCGCCATTGGGGTTGTCATCTCAGAATAATTTGAGATCGCCTTGGGGTGAAACATGCGAGTCAATTGAGAAATTCAATGCTATGCCAGCATGTTGCCATGTTAGCTCAGTGGCAGAGCAAACGGCTAGAGACCGGGAGATACGTGGTTCAAATCCAGACTATGACATTGAGTTTTTCAATCTGATTCTACCAATTCATCTTTTATACTTTATTTAAAACAATAAACATTAATTAAAGGTAGTTAATTATATTATTTGATTCCAAGATAAAGGCGAGTGTCAAGAGGTTTCTGTAACCGGAACTTAGGGGCTACCATGTTACTTGTACCATGTCAGAGAAAAATGACTCACCTGCTTTTGGAGACGAATAAAATTCAAGCATGCAAATACATACAAAGTTCCAAATTCTTTAAAAATAGGGCCACAGAATCAGAATGTTTTATTGTTCTAGGAGCAAAAATACTTGATTGACTTCCCTACTGCTACCCCAGAGCAAAATACCATAGTTTAAATGACAATGGAATAAACTAGAATAAACAATCAATCAAGTGCTAATGGAAACACACATCCTAAAACTTATTTAAATAAATAAAACGTTAGACACACTTTTGCATATTTCCATTATGTGGAATTTCCAGGAAAGCTTGTTGTCCAACCCAATTCCGAGAAGTTTAACTTTTTGCTCTCCACTTTATTTATCTTTTAAACTAAATACGATAGATAGGTGTTTTTTCTTTATACATATGCAAGCCATTTGCGCCAAACCAATCGGAAATTTGCTGTAAAGTATTGGACCAATCAAAAGTATTTGCAGAAATAATATTTAGCACAGAGGTGTCATCTGCGAGAAGCAGCGGGCACGTCATCAACAGGCTTCTGAGCAAGTGGTCTTTCACTCGCTAAGAACCGCAGCAGTTAAAGAGCGTCCATAGAAAATCAGGAAGGAAACCTACCCAGGGCAATCCGGGGAAACAAACCCACGACCTCCGGAATGCTGTATCTGACCATGGAAGTAATACTCTCCTCTTAAAACGAAATGAAGCATGGTCATTTGATACCCTTAAGTTACTGTCGTACTTCTCATATAACCAAACAATAATGACACCTCTCCCTGCACTCACATAGCTTTCTCTACTCTATCCTCTGCAAACTATTGATATAGGGGATTCGTCCCTTCTCTAATTTCTCACTATCTCCTCGATAACTGATGCAACTGTAAATTTTGTAAAATCAACTCTCACGACTGTTTACACAAATTCCGAGTAATTTATAAAGCAAAGAAAAACTGTAAGTCATTTGTTCCGAGTCAAGCTGCCAAAACAGTCTCTATTTCACGGCCGGCTGTTGGTGGGGAGGCCCGCTATCTCGCCTGTGGTTTAGGACGGGGAGGGCCCAGGTTAAATAATCGGTGGTACGGCATGCCTGAAGCACCCGGTATCAGACCTGTCTTGTAAATTTTGAAACTATATACACTTTTTTTAGTTATTAGTGCATATTATTGTATTTTCAGCTTTAAATAGACACATTTAAGGCCAAATGTTATTCGTCAAAACAAAATTTCGGATTTTTACCAATTTTTACTTTCTCTATACGTACTATGTACATAGTGTATAGAGAAGGTATTGCACTCCACTAAAAATTCGATACCGAGATTTCACCGGAAATATATTTTTTAGGGTCCCCTGTATCCAAAAAAAAAGTATTTTCAGAAAAAGGTCCGACTGTGTGTGTCCGTGTGTTTGTGAACACCATACTCAAAAACAAAAAGTCGGTAAAATACCAAACTTGGTATTTAAGTTTAGTATCTTCCAGGGATGCGACACCAAGATTTTGAGAAAAATACCCCCACCCCAAACTACCCTTTACATGGAACTTTTTTCCAACATTTTGATTTTCTCAAAAATGACTCTAACGATTTTGATTAAAATATCATATATTAAAGATATTTACCTGACAAATAAAATGTATATCTTGAATTTTCTGGGAATAGCCTCTGAAAACTACTTTATTCTGGGTCAATTTTACGGAATTTTGCATAACTGCTAAACCGTAAGAAATTGACAAAAACTTACCACACAACAAATGTAGAGCACTTTAAAACACACAATTTATGTTGTATACATTTATTTTTCGTGAAATTGATTGTTTTTAGATAATCCTTGTTTTTCGTTTCAGCTATAAAAAACTTATACTTTTCTCATACAGGACTTTGTGAACTCCTGTCCATACAAACAAAAGGAATCAGTCACACAGCAACCAGCTTTTGACTATCACTTTAACCTATGATACTCCCATATTTCACTTCTACTAACAAGGAAGCAAGTAATAAGACTATTTCTGCTAATTTTTTCTTGATTAGCATGAAGTAAATAGAATGATTTGTTGCAGAGATGTAGAGAAAATTATGTGAATGGAACACATGAGATTTTTCACCATAATAAAAATAAAGCACCACATCCACTTACAGTGATGCATTTAAATCGTCACGTAATACGGTTTAAAGCGCCGCATAGTAATAAAAAAATCTGATGTGTGCCTTTCACATGACTTTCTCTACATCTCTGCAACAAATTATTGTTAAAAAGCTTATACTTCTATTTACTTCATGCAAGGAAGCAAGTAATAAGACTATTTCTGCTAATCTTTTTCTCGGTTAGCATGAAGTAAACAGAAGCATAAGCTTTTTAACAATTATTTGTTGCAGAGATGTAGAGAAAGTCATGTGAATGGAACACAACAATTTTTTTTTTTTTTGTATGGAGAAAATTGACTGAGCTGGCGTGTCTTTTGTCACACAATTCTATTATTCGTCTGAAGCGGTCAGGAGGCCTGTCAGTTTTAATCTAATGAAAACAGGAATATTGATGGAGCATTTGTGAATACAGGTAGCAGTGGAAACATAAATATACGTTCTGGCTCGTGTGGCGTCTGCCGGACATTCAACAGGTCGCTTAGACTGAGTTACCACTCCGAGTTTTCCCTTATCCTGAGAAGACGTTTTAAGCTCCATGGACCCCGAGATCATTTCGTTCATCGTCCGATATGACCAACCAGGTTAAAGGACGTTCAGCTAAAAATAATCTTCCTCGTATCTAAACCAAATATTATGCAGTTACACGTGGTTGATTTTATATAAATGATGATAAAAAGACGCTGAAAATGCCATTCGCATCACTTTCTCTACTTGTTCTACAAACAAATTGTTACAAAAGTTTATTCTTTTATCTACTACATGCAAATCGAGATAAACATTATCATAAATTCTCTTATTACTTACTTTGTTGTAACTAGAAGGGGAAAGGGGGAATACACCAGGCTAAAGCGATAATAAAATCCTGTAAAATCCGGTCGCTATGTAATACCATTGAAATTCGTTTCTCTTTCCATGACTACGAGTAAAACTAAAGAGAGATGAAACGAAAGAATGACCTCCGTTTGAGAAAACGTTAAATATTTAAAAACTGAAGCCTATAACAAGGAATATATCGGAAATGGTTAATTCCAGAAAAACGTAATGACATAATTTGTGTATTTTATCGAGATCTACATTTTTGGTGTAGATAACACGTTTTTGTTTCTTACGGTTTACTAGTTATGCAAAAGTAATCCGGAATAAACAGGTCTTCTGAAAATTCAAACTTTGCATTTTTAAGTATACTTAATATATGGTATTTTAAACAAAATCCTTTGAGCCATTCTTGAAAAAAATAAAAGTTTGACATTTTTGTGTGTTTGGAACAATAAAGCATTCATTACAAATTATCAATAAATCCGCAATTACCTACTAAGCAATGAGATATGGCCATCAATGTTAGGATCATTTTACTTTCTCTACCCCGTACAATGAACTAGTAGGTAGAGAAGATACTGCATTCCACCCAAAAATTGATTACAAGATTTCCGCGAATATGCATTTCTTAGGTCCTCAGAATTGTATGGCTATCTCAGAAGTACCCGACCTGACGTATAGATAGCGGTTGTTGTTTTAAACAACAACAATTGTAATTAGTACCAACCTTAGAAAGCTTAAGTTTGAAGTTTGACGATTTTTACATTGTTTATCAGCCATCGTTAGCGAATTTGTAAACTTGGCTAAAACTGGTCATCGTTATGTGATACGATACTTTCATTTGAAAGGTCTTAGTCCAACTAATATTAAAACTGAGCTAGATTCCACTTTGGGGAAGTCTGCTCCTTCGTTTACAACAGTGAAATATTGGGTAGCAGAGTTTAAGCGCGGCCGTGCGAGCTGCCAAGACGAACATCGCAGTGGTCGACCAAATGAGGCTACCAGTCCAGAAACTGTAAAGAAAATCCACAAAATGGCATTGGATGACTGTCAACTGAAAGTGCGCAAGCTAGCAGACATTGCAGGCATTTCAAAAAGATCTGTACATCGCACACTGACTGAAAATTTAGATATGAGGAAGTTGTGTGCTCACAATATAACAGAAAGTGCGGCGTGAGGATGTTTCAGTCGAGTGTTTGGCAATATTTCACTGCAATAAAGCTGAGTTTTTGCGTCAATGAATGAAACCTTGGTCCATCACTTCACACCTGAGACGAAGGAACAATCAAATCAATGGATTGGAAGGGGAGAATCGGCTCCAAAGAGGGCGAAGACAGTTCTATCTGCAAGCAAGGTCATGGTGTCAGCATGCAGGATAATTTTCATTGATTATCTCAAAAACAAAAAGTAATCAATGGCGAATGCTATGCGAACTTCTTACAGCGTTTGAGTGCTGAAGTTGGGCAAAAACGGCCGCATTTAGCGAAAAAGAAAGTTTTGATTCATCAAGACAATGCACAAGTTCACACGTCCATTATCGCCATGGCCGAAATCAATGCGTTAAAATATGAATTCCTTCCTCAAGCACCCTATTCACCAGATTTAGCCCCATCTGATCATTTTCTGTTTCCAAACTTGAAGAAACGGCTTGGTGGTAGAAGATTTGCCAACAATGAAGAGGTGGAGCGTGGGTATTTTGCAGAGCTCGATAGTTCCCACTATAAACAAGGTATCGAAGCTATTGAACATCGCTGGGAAAGTGTATCGAACTGAAAGGAGACTGTGTAGAGAAATAAATATGTTTTTCCCCAAAACGTTTGTGCTTTCTTTGTTAGGCCGGGTTCTTCCAGGAGCCAGGAGCAGGAACTAGTCGCCCGTATGTACTCGGGCGGGGCCAAATCACCACGGTACCTATCCGCTTTTCTCGCGGATTTACCCGTGTGATATAAAAGATGTAGTCTTGTGCAAGCGTTTATGTCTGTGTCGAAGTAATGTGGGCAGGGTGTTTCCCTCTGTGCAGCCGGCGCGGGCTGGCTTACCTACCTGAGTGATCACCCACCCAGAGAGGGACCAGGCCCGATGCTGCTTACCTTGGCCAGCCGCTTGCGGGCTGTCAAGGAAAGCAGTGCCGGCTAGCGGGGGGAACTGAAGGGATGTGGGTACGGGGTGGGGGAAGCCAGTGTTGCAGATCTGGTCGGAGTACAACTGGGCGGTCACCCGTCCGAGTCGGGACGGGGCCCGATGCTGCTTAACTTGGCGGGTAGAACTGTAAAGAAGGGAGAGGCGGCCGGAAAACTACCATCCCAAGGCGTCCTTGGGAAGGCGGTAGCTTACGTGTCTCCTTGGCAGCGTGTGGTCGTAAAGACCGAGTGTGTTCACCTGGGGATTTGGGTGGGGAGCAAGTTTATTGTATATTGTGCGAGCTCTTTCTCGCACAACGTCCACTATGTAAGGGATTCCGGAGTGGGAATGGAGAATGTGGGACGGGAATCTACGGTCTGTGCCATATATCATCCTCAATGCCCTGTTCTGCACGGTCTGCAGCCTGCGGATGGTGGAACGAGCCACCGAACCCCAGACCTCGCAGCCGTACAGCATCACGGGTGGGATGACTGCGCGGTACAGCCGTAGTTTTAGGTGTGTAGGCATGGTGGAGCGGAAGATGGGAAACAACTGCCGTAGGGCAGCGTGTCCCATACCGACCTTCTCCCTGACATGTGGAGTGAAAGTAAGGCAGCGGTCGAGGAGCACTCCAAGGTATTTGGCGGTGCGGACCCAGGGGATCCGCCACCGCCGCCGCAACCTCAGCGACCTCTCCGGTCGCCAGCCACGGACTTTAGCCAGCAGTAGAGCTGAGCTCTTCTGCGGGCTGATGGCCATCCGCCACTGTTCACTCCATCTGCTTATGGCCTGGAGCTGTCTCTGTAGCGGGAGGAAGCAATATCGGGCGTTCTTGTTACGCGCCATTATGAGGACATCGTCGGCATACTGGCACGTAACTGTACTGGGTTCTGTGGGGAAGTCGGACATGTAGGCGGCAAAGAGTAACGGCGACAGCACGCTGCCTTCCGGCACTCCCGCCGCTATGGGTCTGACTGTGGAATGCCTCCACTCCACCCTCACCCTGAAAGTGCGGTCCCGAAGGAAGCTATTAAGCAGGTGAAGGTAGGGGGGAGGGATTTCTGCGTTCTTGAGCTTGTACAAGAGTCCCTGATGCCACGTGGTGGCGAAGGCCTTTTCCACGTCCAAGAGTACCGCGACTGTTTTGAAGATGTCCTGGAAGCCCAGGGCAGCCTTCTCAGCCAGTCGCAGCAACTGCAGGGTTGTGGAATGTCCAGTACGGAAACCAAACTGATGATCCGGGAGTAGGAGTCTCTCTTCGAAGAGAGGGGTGAGGCGAGGTAGGAGTAACCGCTCGAATACTTTCGAGACGATCGGAAGTAAGCTAATAGATCAATAGCTTGACGGGAAGACCGGGTCCTTGCCGGGTTTCAAAATGCATACTACCCTTGCCTCCTTCCAACACGTTGGAAAGTGACGTAGATGCAGGCATGCATTGTAAATCCGTGTCAGGTGGATTACGGCCTTTCTGGGTAGGTGCTGGAGCATAGGCGCCGTAACGCCGTCATGTCCAGGGGCTTTGTTGGGCTTTAGGTTGTTGAGTTCGGAAGCCACCTCATTCGGGGTGACTAAAGGAATGCGGACCTCCTCAAGGGGCGGCGGGGGCTCCTCATAGAGGTAGTCTACCGTCGCTTCCACGAGCTCAGTAAAGTGCTCGTCCTGGGGGTCTTCGCGGGGTTCGAATTGAGACTCCAGATAATCTGCGAAATCCATGGCTTTATCCTGGGGCTCAAAAGAGAGTCTCCCACGGGTGCCATGTATGGGATGCTGAAACTGACTTTTGTCTTTCCTGAGGGATCGGATGATCCTCCAGGGTTGTTTCTCTTCCAGGTTTACATTTGCCATTGTGTGTTCCCAGGCCGCTTTGCGGTGCGCGCGAAGCAGGCGCCTTGCCAGGGATTTGAACCGCTGGTACACTGCTTGGATCCTGGGATGGCGGAAGCGCTGCCATAGCTTCCGTACGGTTGCCTTGGCTTTTAGCAGCTGACGGAGTTCATTAGGTATGGTTCTCGGGTTAGGTTTGTTAGATGGGATGCGGTAGGTATGCGCGCGTACCACATTCAGGAGTTGTCGGGAGAAGGCCGTGGCTGCCGCTTCCAGCGCTTCGATGGAATCGATGCGCGGTCGCGGGTCCACGGTTTGGTTTAGGTCTAGGACGGCTGCGTCCCAGTCGATCTCATTTATCCAGTCTGGTGTTACCAGAGCTGATACGGTCTCGGTTGTATCCACCACGACAGGGTCGTGGTCGGAGTCCAACTCGTTGACCGACGAGAGGTCTAGATGAAATGGTGTGTTCTTGGTGATTATGATGTCAAGAACATCCGGTCTGCCGCGAACCGGATGACACGTAGGTCCTCCCGGTCCGTGCGCGACGAGGGTGGGGTTGCCGCTGATGAGGCGGTAGAGCCCGCGGCCTCGGGGGTTGTTGGTGCGGCTGTGCCAGATGGCATGTTTCGCGTTGAGATCTCCTGCGATGCATACACTGGGTGAAGGTTGAGTAGGGTGGTGCAGTCCGCTTCATGGAAGCGGTGGTTTGGTGGGTCATATGCAGCTATCAGCAGCGCGTCTAGCCCGCCGACGGCAAGCCGGATTGCACAGGCCTCCACGTGCTGTAGTGCTGGGAGTTGGACAGGAGTATGGGTTATGTGGTTCTTAATGAAGATAGCTGTACCGCCACCCTGTCGGCCGACCCGATCGGACCGTTGGGTGACGTAACTAGGCAGCGAGAAGTCAGTAACAGCATCCAGATGGGTTTCGCAAACCATCAGGATGTCAATTCCGTACGATTGTACAAACTCAAGGACGCCTGGGCGTTGTCCCCGGATGCCGTTCGCGTTCCAGTACGCGAGTCGCAATGGTCTCCGAACGAATCTAGAGGCCATTACTTAGCGGAACCCGGGTACAACTGTTCCAAGGTTTGGAGGAACAGGGTGTGTTTCTGGAGGGGGGAGAGTCTGGGGTAACTGTACTGCAACTTGAAGTTTCGCAGTATATGTAGGACCTTACTTAGGAGGTCACCGAACCACAGGGCTAGGTCCTGAAGTTCATCCAGGTCCGCCTGTGGGATGGCCGCTGTAAAGGCCGAGGAAGCCGCTGTGGTGGTAGGTGCAGCGGGAGCCTCCGCTGCTGAAGTCGGCACTGTGGCGGCAGCTGCTGGAGCTTCCGCCACTGGTAGCTGCTGGAGTGCTGGGGGCGTGGCCTCGGGTCTCACAGAGGTGGGAGCCTCTGATTGGCCCGACTGGCCGGGCGCCCGGCGGTTCTTCTTTCCTCTCTTCCTGGACTTCTTTTTTTTGGAGAAGTCCGGCGTGGGCCCTCTGCCAAGGGCGTCGGGGCGGCTTCCTCCGTTGACGTAGACGGACCAGGTTGGGGGGTTGGGGTCTCCGTCAAGGACGGAGCTGGCACAATCTCTGCAGTGACTGGGGGTGGGAGTTGCTGCTGCTTCAGCGGCGCGCAGTGTTCCCTCAGCGCGGTTTAGTGCCGAGGAGGACACCCCGGGCGCACATTAGCTGGCTCCTGGGGGCCTCCACGGCGGCTCTCAACAAGGCGCTTCCGCACCTTACAGCCTTTGTATGAGCCCACGTGCGCCTCACCACAGTTCACACAGTGGCGAGCTTCATAGGGCTTTGTGCAGTCCCTCAGTAGATGGGCGTCACCGCATCGCAGGCATGCGAGCTTGCGCTCGCACACACTGCTAGAGTGATTGAAGCCCATGCACCTATGGCACTGCACAGGTCCCTCAGTAGATGGGCTTCACCACACTGCAGGCAAGCTAGCTTGCGCTCGCACACACTGCTAGAGTGGTTGAAGCCCATGTACCTATGGCACTGCAGTCCCTCAGTAGATGGGCTTCACCACACCGCAGACATGCTAGCTTGCGCTCGCACACACTGCTAGAGTGGTTGAAGCCCATGTACCTATGGCACTGCACAGGTCCCTCAGTAGATGGGCGTCACCGCATCGCAGGCATGCTAGCTTGCGCTCGCACACACTGCTAGAGTGGTTGAAGCCCATGTACCTATGGCACTCCACAGGTCCCTCAGTAGATGGGCTTCACCACATCGCAGGCATGCTAGCTTGCGCTCGCACACACTGCTAGAGTGGTTGAAGCCCATGTACCTATGGCACTGCAGTCCCTCAGTAGATGGGCTTCACCACACCGCAGGCATGCTAGCTTGCGCTCGCACACACTGCTAGAGTGGTTGAAGCCCATGTACCTATGGCACTGCAGTCCCTCAGTAGATGGGCCTCACCACACCGCAGGCATGCTAGCTTGCGCTCCCACACACTGCTAGAGTGGTTGAAGCCCATGTACCTATGGCACTGCAGTCCCTCAGTAGATGGGCCTCACCACACCGCAGGCATGCTAGCTTGCGCTCGCACACACTGCTAGAGTGGTTGAAGCCCATGCACCTATGGCTTTGTGCAGTCCCTCAGTAGATGGGCTTCACCACACCGCAGGCATGCTAGCTTGCGCTCGCACACACTGCTAGAGTGGTTGAAGCCCATGTACCTATGGCACTGTACAGGTCCCTCAGTATATGGGCTTCACCACACCGCAGGCATGCTAGCTTGCGCTCGCACACACTGCTAGAGTGGTTGAAGCCCATGTACCTATGGCACTGCACAGGTCCCTCAGTAGATGGGCTTCACCACACCGCAGGCATGCTAGCTTGCGCTCGCACACACTGCTAGAGTGATTGAAGCCCATGTACCTATGGCACAGCACAGGTCCCTCAGTAGATGGGCTTCACCGCACCGCAGGCATGCTAGCTTGCGCTCGCACACACTGCTAGAGTGGTTGAAGCCCATGCACCTATGGCACTGCAGTCCCTCAGTAGATGGGCTGCACCACACCGCAGACATGCTAGCTTGCGCTCGCACACACTGCTAGAGTGATTGAAGCCCATGTACCTATGGCACTGCACAGGTCCCTCAGTAGATGGGCTTCACCACACCGCAGGCATGCTAGCTTGCGCTCGCACACACTGCTAGAGTGGTTGAAGCCCATGTACCTATGGCACTGCAGTCCCTCAGTAGATGGGCCTCACCACACCGCAGACATGCTAGCTTGTGCTCGCACACACTGCTAGAGTGGTTGAAGCCCATGTACCTATGGCACTGCAGTCCCTCAGTAGATGGGCCTCACCACACCGCAGGCATGCTAGCTTACGCTCGCACACACTGCTAGAGTGGTTGAAGCCCATGTACCTATGGCACTCCACAGGTCCCTCTTTGCCGTGGTATCTTTCGATACGCACGACGGTGAAGATAAGCCAACGGACGGCGTCTATCGGCTGAACTGTCTGGGCGCGTTCCCTTGGTACCACGACCAGGAATAAGGGCATGGGCACTCGCTGAGTGCCGTCGTCTGTTGCCACCGTCTTACTGAGACGTGCCACGGAGGTAGGGGTGATGTTGTACTCGTCCTGAAGAGCCGCCTTGACATCCTCAGGGGTGCAGTCGGAGTCAAGGCCCCGTATTATCCTACGCTCCACGTAGGGCCGCTGCAGCGAGTAGCTGTAGAACGGGATTTGTTCGTCCCGTAGTACTGCCTTCGCTGCCTCGAAATCCCTTTCCGAGGAGGTATGGAGGTGGACTTTCCTTTGCTTCCGCCGGGCCTCGAAGGGGCCCCTAAGCTTCGTTGCCAGCTTTCTCATTACCGCAACGTGGTTGCGGAAAGCGTCGGCAACTATAGGCGGGATTTTTCGCCCCCCTTGGGTTGGGGGTTTGTTAATTCCCTGTGGTGGTGCGGCTGGGTTGGGGGAGGAACGACCGCTTCTGCGGCCCCCTGCGTGGACAGTTATCCACGGCCCGTCAGGTTCGACGTCGGTGTCTGAGTCGGGCATAGAGATGGTGTAAGGACTGGTGGGGTCCTGCCTGGTTTGTACACTCTCACACTGTCCTGCTTCGCTTGCGCGAAGGTTCCGCCGTCTCTGGTGAGGGAGTAGGTTGACTGGTGCTGGTGCTTGGCTGTTGCCCGTCGTCGCTGGTCAGGGTCGGTGCGGTTGCCCTACGGCTGTCCGCAGAGGACCGGACCTCCTTAGAGGAGGCGCCTGTGCGAGCCATATCGGCTCGAGGTTTCAGGCCAATGACCTTCACCCTTGGCTCTGGCCTTACGGACCCGCTGTTTCCGTTGTCAGTCGGTCTAGTCAGGTCAATGAAAAGAAAGATGACAGTAGAAGAGGAGTAGGAAAGTAGGGGTGTTCCTGCTCTTTACAAAATGACAGCAAGCTGTCTGTGGGGCCGCTCGCACACTGGCGGCGGAACGGCAAGCTAATAGGGGGTCAGAGCCCACTGCGTTGCCGCTGTATAGAAGCCGAGCACCCGCAGGCGTCGGAGCTGCAAGCTAGTATAGGGACGAATGCCCACTGCGTTGCCGCTGGGGGAATGCTGCCGTGGCTCCTGCCGCTGCCAGATCCGCCGGTAGGTGGTGCCGTAGCTGCTGCCCAGAGTAGATGTCAGCCCTCTCGAGTCTCGGGAGGGAGTGCGGCGCTCGATGATGCCGGGTTCTTCTGGAAGAGCCAGCGTATATAAGGGAATGCACAAGATAAAAGCGACGGTCAGCTCTTTTAAAAGCTGGTTGCTCTGCATGGCCAGATGTTGACACATTCCTGTAACAGAAAACTTTAGGAATCTTAAAACTGTAAACAATAACAAGGATTATCGGTAAATTCCACACACTTTATGAATATGTTTATTACCATGGTGCATAGATAGCGAAACTAAGT
This sequence comes from Hymenopus coronatus, assembly GCA_030762935.1. Taxonomy (NCBI): domain Eukaryota; kingdom Metazoa; phylum Arthropoda; class Insecta; order Mantodea; family Hymenopodidae; genus Hymenopus; species Hymenopus coronatus. The sequence continues at coordinate 142,630,504 of CM060886.1, read as the reverse complement.
GCATTTCACCCAAAAATTTCGCTACCGAGATTTCACTGGAAATTCACCTTTTAGTGCCCCCTGCATTAGACACACTTTTACTTTCTCTACTTTCTCTGTAGTGTATTGCACTACACCCAATAATTTGATACCGAGATTTGACCGGAAATATACGTTTCAGGGTCCCCTGTATTAAAAAAAAACATTTTCAGAAAAGGATTCGTGTGTGTGTGTGAGTGAGTCCGTGTGTCCGTGTGTCTGTGAACGCGATAACTCAGAAACGAAAAGTCGGTAAAATTTCAAACTTGGTATTTGGGTTCAGTATATTCAAGGAATGCGACACGAATATTTTGAGAAAAATCCGCCCACCCCCAACTACCCTTTACATGGGACTTTTTTCGAAAATTTTGATTTTCTCAAAAATGGCTCTAAACGATTTTGATTAAAGTATCGTATATTAAAGATATTTACCTGTCAAATAAAATGTATATCTTGAATTTTCTGGGAATAGCCTCTGAAGACTATTTTATTCAGGATAAATTTTACGGAATTTTGCATAACTGCTAAACCATAAGAGATGGAGAAACAGGTACCACACAAAAAATGTAGAGCACGTTAAAACACACAATTTATGTTATATACTTTTGTTTCATGGAGTTGATCGTTTTTTAGCTATTCCTTGTTTTAGATTTTCCTTTAAAAAACTTATACTTTTCTCATACAGGAATTTATCAACTCCTGTCCATAGAAACAAAAGAACTCCAGTCACATTGCAACCGCTTTTGACTATCACTTTAACCTATGGTAGCCCCTTATTTCGCTTCTACTTACAAGGAAGCAAGTAAAGATGTTATTTTTTCTAATTTTTTCTCATTAGCATGAAGTAAATAGAGGAATAAGCTTTTTAGCAATAATTTGTTGCAGAGATGTAGAGAAAGTCAAGTGAATGGAACACCTCAGATTTTTTTTAGAAAAAACTCCCTGTGTAACTGTGTGTGTGTGTGTGTGTGTTTGTGTGTGTGTGTGTGTGTGTGTGAACATAATAACTCAAAAACAAAAAGTCTGTAAAATATCAAACTTGGTATTTATCTTCCTGGGATGTGACACGAAGATTTTGTAAAAAAAAAAAAAAAAATTGCTCCCACCTCAAACTACCTTTACATGGAAAAAATGTCGAAACTCCTGATTTTCTTAAAAATGGCTATTTACATAATAGATAAATTATTGGGAATAGGAATTCTGTATGACTTTTGTATAACTGGTATACTCTAAGAGATTAAAACAAAACTTACTCCAAAAGAAATGTAGCATATTCTGCTATGGCCTATATGTGAAGCTAACCTTTTCCGAGGTATTGTTTGTTTTCGGTTTAAATTTCCCAACATTATTACTTCCTCAAATGAGAAGTCGTCATTCGGTTTTGTTTCTTAGTTTCTTCATTACATAACGACCACCACCTAAAGGTTTTGAGTATCTCTTCAGCCTGTCTATTCCTGTTGAATTCAAGAGAAAATAAATGAAACAATTTCTGCTAATGTTTATATTGATTAGTATCGTTTAGAATTTTAAATATTTTGAATGGTTACAGAATATCACCAAATATTAGCAACTATTATTAAGATTTTTCTATCTATCTATCTTTTTTTTTTTTTTTGGTAGCTTAACGTCGTTTAACCTATTTGGTTATATCGGATGACGAATGAAATTAGTGAAATGATATTCAAATGAGTTCAGGGTTCATGGAGTTTAAAGTCACTCGACATTCAAGGAAACTCACCCTAAACGAGATTCGAGCTCGCGACCTGTTGAATATAGGCTACCACCCAGACAGGCTGTAACATATTGTTGCTGTTAGAATAAGCTAATAACTTTGAGGTTAAACGTTTTAAAGGCACATTCCTCTCTCGCCCTATCAACGACCTGTAAAACATTCCGGAACATTTCACAACGCCAGCAGACCAAGCTGACCGCGAAAATGTTTTCCCAACGTTTGACTGCGAACACTGACTCCGCTGTTGAAATGGAGGGAGATTCCGGCAAGCCACGGCGCCTGCGTGACTCCGTCGCGACGCCTTCTCCTTCCGTCGCCATGGAGACAGTTCTGGAAGGTGATAAAAAGCGACGGCAAGGCCAAAAGCGCGTCAGTGCTGTGTTTTCCTTCTCAAGTGAACTAACTTTTCATGTGAGGAAATCTTCCAGTACCTTTTACAGCTGTCAACAAACCACTTCGGAATTTCTCAGCTAACCTGCAGTTTGTTATCTATCAGCAGGTAAGAAACATTTTCTTCTTTC